>CM075724.1:5132115-5379178 GCA_037974335.1 Prionace glauca
CACGTCAGAATCATAGAATCCCCACAACGCAGAAGGATATGATAGTGACTTCTAAGGGACGTCTTGGAAGAATTCTTCAGCCAGAGAGTGGTGAACCTGTGGAACTCTCTGCCGCGGAAGGCTGTGGAGGCCGGGTCGTTGAGAGTCTTTAAGAGATAGATAGGTTCTCGATTAATAAGGGAACAGGCAGGAGAATGGAGATGAGAAAAATATCAGCCATGATTGAATGATGGAGCAGGCTTGATGGGCCGAGTGGCCTAATTCCGCTGCTGTACCGTATGGTCTCGTGGTTTTATTGTTTGTGGGATCTTGCTGTGCATAAGATGGCTGTCGTGTTTACTACACTACAACGTGTGGCAACATTCCAAAAGCACGCCATTGGCTGTGAACCACTGGGAGGCAGCCAATGACCGTGAAAAGTGCGATATAAAAGTGAATCTTTCTTTTTGGGGGGAGGCGGGAAGATGTGGTTCCAGTCTGGTCCACAGTGTCCTGCCGTTTGATTGGGTCCTTCTGGGGGTTCGGAGCAGAGGGGGGACTGGTGGGTTGCAATCTGTTCAAGATGTGGACAGCCGGCTGGGGTAGGACTAAGGTCAGAGATGCTTGTTGGACAAAATTAGAACCCAGCGCATGTTGATGTGAAGGGCAGGTTCCTGTTGAGATAGAGAGAACAACGGGATCCTAATTAGGCCGTAATGTGCTTTGAAAACCCATATTCCCAGGCACAGTGGGCAGAATATGATACCCTCAGCCCGTAACACTACCCAGACATTAACAATACTTTGGGCAGTATCTCATGTGGAAACATGAGAAAGACAATGAGAAGTAGAGAGTTCCTAGCCCCTGGATATCCCATTTACACATCTCCGCTAATGCAGCAGCTTCTGCTTAATTGATTAACTTGTGCTCCTGTCATTTGTCTCTGGCAATACGAGGAGCTCTCGCTGCACTCATGAATATCTGTACAAGGAGTACGATCGTGCAACTTGGCCTGCGTTCCTGGACATACCTGTCTCATCCTGGCCCACAACATGGGACATTAATCAAGGACCCCACGCACCCTGGACATTCTCCCTTCCACCTTCTTCGTCGGGAAAAAGGTACAAAAGTCTGTCACGTACCAACCGGCTCAAGAACAGCTTCTTCCCTGCTGCTGTCAGACTTGTGAATGGACCTACCTTGCATTTCTCTACACCTTCGCTATGATTGTAACACTATATTTTGCACTCTCTCTGCTATGTATTCTATGAATGGTATGTTTTGTTCTGCACAACATGCAAAAAAAATACTTTTCAATGTATACTAGTGTATACCAATAGATGTTGACAATAACTAATCAAATACAATCATTTTTGTTGGCAAAGGCTTCATGTTCATTCTCAGATGTGGGAGTCACTAGATAGGCAGGCGTTTTATGAGTAGATAGTGGCGAGGTGCCTTCCTGAACCACTGCAGTCCATGTGGTGTCCATGTGGTGCAGTCCCACAGTGCTGTTAGGGAAGGAATGCCAAGATTTTAGTTGAGAAAGGTTACGCATTCTCCCTGTGTCAGTGGTTCAAGAAGCAGCTCACCTTCTCAAGGACAATTAGGGATGGACAATAAATGCTGGCCTAGCCAGCGATGCTCAGGTCTTCTGAAAGAATGAAAGAAATAAAAACATGTGAGGAAGTTGCCCACTGCCATTCCAGCCCAGCACCCTCACTTCACCTCACTGACAGTTGGGTACCAAGCCATTAAGGGATAATTTTCAATCTTGGTCTTGTTCTGTCCTCTCCATCTGTCCCTGTGTTAGCTGGTGAAGGTTCTGGCAGGGTCAGACTTGGTGACTCAGGCTGGGTTACGTGAGCTGAATGGATGGTCACTGTCTCCCCAGACACTTGCTTTATGGTGAGCTTGCTATTTGTATGAGGCCAACACATTGTGTTGACGATTCACCCACATAATGCAGGGTGAGAACTCAAATCTTATCCGCTTTTATTACCTGCTGGCAAGGAGAACAGACACAGTGAATTTCACCGCGGTGTTCTCCCAATTCATGCAGATGCTGAGCAGTTACAGGCAATTCAGCGAATGAGAAACAAGCAGCTTTCTAATCCTTCATTTGCTTACATGATCCACCAATCATAGCATAGCTTTTTGTTCTTTCCTATCAAATAGAAAACTGTCTCCTTCATTAGCGTAATATGTCAACATATTTTTTTTTAGTGTTTGTCATGCTAACTTAACTTTGTTTTACCCTGTGGCGAGGCCTGGAATGCAGTGTTTATGAAACTGATGCAAGGTTAGATTAGTTCTTATCCTGAGTACTCAAACGTTGGCCTCATTGAAGACCTTGTTTGCTAATAAGCATTTTCCATTACTTGACGGAGTTGTCTGTCATGACTTAATTTTCCCAATTGTTGCAAGTTCATTTTTCGCACCAACATCTGTAGTTTTAGTCACTTTTAACTATAGTTTCACAAGTTCCAGTAACCCCACGGTGTTTTATTTGAAGTGAGCATCTTTAATCTTGCAGAACAAAGATAATTAAATATTTGCCATAGCTGGAATTACAATTTAATTTCACAAACGCCCATGTCTGCGATACAAGGGCACCTGTGAGCGAGTCTTCAGGATGACCAGAATCAGAGTCAATGTTAGTCCCTGTTACTGACCAAGTTAAAAGTCTGACAACACCAGGTTTTAGTCCAATCGATTTATTTGATAATATTCTCACAAGCTTTCGGGGTTAGTCCCTTCGTCAGTTGAATGGAGAGTTCTGGCCTCAGACAGAGCATATAAAGCACAGACAGTTTAGAGATTACTGATTAGAATGCGAATCTTTACACCTAACCTGCTGTTCAAGTCTTAAAGTGGCTGACAATGTGAGTGGAAGGAGCACTGATCACAGGTTACAGAGATGTGTATTGTCTCCAGACAGTACAGTAAGTGAGGTTTTGCAAACCCAGGCAAGTCACAGGGGTTACAGATAGTGCGACATGAACCCAAGATCCCTGTTGAGACCGTCCTCATGTGTGCGGAACTTGGCTATCAGTCTCTGTTCAGCGACTCTGCGCTGTCATGTGCCGTGAAGGCCGCCTTGGAGAATGCTTACCCGAAGGTCAGAGGCTGAATGCCCGTGACCACTGAAGTGTTCGCCAACAGGAAGGGAACAGTCTTGCCTGGTGACTGTCGAGCGATGTTCATTCATCGTTGTTGTAGCGTCTGCATGGTCTCCCCAATGTACCATGCTTCGGGATATCCTTTCTTGCAACGTATCAGGTAGACAATGTTGGCCGAGTTGCAAGAGTATTTACCGTGTACCTGGTGGATGGTATTCTCACGTGTGATGATGGTATCCATGTCGATGATCCGGCATGTCTTGCAGAGGTTGCTGTGGCAGGGTTGTGTGGAATTGTGGTCACTGTTCTCCTGAAGGCTGGTAGTTTGCTGCGAACAATGGTCTGTTTGAGGTTGTGTGGTTGTCTGAAAGCAAGAAGTGGGGGTGTGGGGATAGCCCTGGCGAGATGTTCGTCTTCATCAATGATATGTTGAAGACTCCGGATCTGTAACCCCCGTGACTTGCCTGGGTTTGCAATAACCTCACTTACTGTACTGTCTGGAGACAATACACATCTCTTTAACCTGTGATCAGTGCTCCTTCCACTCACATTGTCAGCCATTCAGGTCTTGAACAGCAGGTTAGGTGTAAGGATTCGCATTCTAATCAGTAATCTCTAAACTGTCTGTACTTTATATGCTCTGTCTGAGGCCAGAACTCTCCATTCACCTGACGAAGAGGCAGCCCCCTCGAAAGCTTGTGAGTTTACTATCAAATAAATCGGTTGGACTAAAACCTGGTGTTGTCAGACTTTTTACTGTGTTTACGCCAGTCCAACGCCGGCATACCCACATCACTGACCGAGTTCCCAGACAAACTGGACAGGGGACATTTGGAAAAGCAGAGGGCAAAAGAAATGATCAGACAGAGGAACAAAACACTGGTTGAACCCAGGCCAGTTGTCTCCACCTATGTCAGCCACGGAAGGAACTGCCATTCATCAATCGGATTCTACAGCTCTGACGGACAATGTTAAAGACGGAAGTGAGGTACATCCTGGGTGCATCACCTTCTGAGATGGCCAGATCACAAAGTATCCCAGGGTATCACATTAAAATTCAGGCAGGTGGTGAGACTTCTCCACAGAACCCTACAGTGCAGAAACAGGCCCTTCGGCCCATCGAGTCTGCACCAAACACAATCCCACCCAGGCCCTACCCCCATATCCCTACACATTTACCCACTAACCCCTCTAACCTACACATCCCAGGACACTAAGGGGCAATTTTAGTGTGGCCAATCAACCTAACCCGCACATCTTTGGGCAGTGGGAGGAAAGCAGAGCACCTGGGGGAAACCCACGCAGACATGGGGAGAATGTGCAAACTCCACACAGACAGTGACCCGAGCCAGGAATCGAACCCAGGTCCCTGGAGCTGTGAAGCAGCAGTGCTAACCACTGTGCTACCGTGCCTCCCCGTCACCTTTCCATCTTGTGTCCCCTATGTTGAATTTCACCCCCCCCACTTCTCACCATAAGCACCAGGATGTTGCATGGTCGGGTTTCCAGATCTTCAGCTTTGGTGAGTAAATAGTGGGTGGGGTGTGAACTGGGCCCAAACTGCTCATGTTGTTAGTGCCGCCCTCTATAGCCCATCTCTATCAAATAATGAGTGGCATGGATCAGCTGGGTAGTCAACATGTTTCCCCAGGGGTAGGGGAGTCTAAAACTAGAGGGCATAGGCTTAAGGTGAGAGGGGAGAGTGTCCAGAGGAGCAATATTTTCACACAAAGGGTGGAACAAATTGCCAGAGGCGGGGACAATATTGTCTTTGAAAAAGCATTTAGACAGTTACGTGGGTAAGACGGGTGTAGAGGGATTTGGGCCAAATGTGGGCAACTGGGGCTAGCTTAGTGATTGAAAAAGAGAGGAGCGTGGACAAGTTGGTGGAAGTGCCTGTTTCCATGCTGTAAATCTTTATAACTCTATCTTGCTCCCAAACACTAGTGAATAGGAACAGTTACTGCTGGAGAAGGTGTACATTGGAGGCAGTTCAGAAAAGGTTCAATCAGCTGATTGCCGGGAGGACAACATGGTCCTCTGCTGAGCTGGTTGGGCCCGTTGAAGTGTGGGATGTAATCCTCCTGAAACATACAAGATTCTGAGGTCGTTTGTCAGGTGAAACGATGCTCCCTCTTGTGGGGGTGTCTAGGGGGAGGGAGCACAATTTAAAAAATAAATGGTCTTTCGTTTAAGGCAGAGAGGACAGATTTCTTCTCTCCGAGGGTAGTCGGTGTTTGGATTTCTTTTCCCCGCGGAGCAGTGGGGATTGGGTCAGTGAACATTTTGGGTGGGATTCTCTGGTTTCCCCCTCAGCCTGTTTCTCCGCTCTGGGAGGTGGCACGACGATCCCTGGAACTGGGAACTTCTGATCCAGCCACTGTCAATGGGAATTGGGGCGGCACGGTAGCACAGTGGGTTAGCACTGCTGCTTCACAGCTCCAGGGTCCTGGGTTCGATTCCCGGCTCGGGTCACTGCCTGTGTGGAGTTTGCACATTCTCCTCGTGTCTGCGTGGGTTTTCTCCGGGTGCTCCGGTTTCCTCCCACAGTCCAAAGATGTGCGGGTTAGGTTCATTGGCTATGCTAAAATTGCCTCTTAGTGTCCTGGGATGTGTAGGTTAGAGGGATTAGCAGGTAAATGTGTAGGGATATGGGGATAGGGTCTGGGTGGGATTGTGTTCGGTGCAGACTCGAAGGGCCGAAGGGCCTGTTTCTGCACTGTAGGGTTCTATGCTGGTTCTAATTCCGAGTGAAAATACTCCAAGCCGCTGGGAAACCCCGCAGCAGGAGGTGCGTCGCTGTCAAGACCAGAGAATCTTGCCGCCATGAAAGGCTCGAGAATTCCGGCCAAGATTTTTGGCTGAGAAGGGAGTGAAGGGTTCAGGTGGAGCAGGCAGGAAAGTGCAGGTAAGACCATGCTCAGGTAATCTCACGATAGGCTGGAGGAGTCAAATAGCACATTGCTGTTCCTATTCATTATAGAAACACAGAAGATAGGAGCAGTAGGAGGCCATTTGGCCCTTTGAGCCTGCTCCGCCATTCATTACAATCATGGCCGATCATCCAACTCAATAGCCTAATCCTGGTTTCTCCCCATAACTCTTGCCCCCATTTACCCCAAGTGCTCTATCCAGTCGCCTCTTGAATACATTCAATCTTTTGGCATCAACTACTTCCTGTGGCAATGAATTCCACAGGCTCACCACTCTTTGGATGAAGAAAAGTCTCCTCATCACCGTCCTAAAAGGTCTAACTGAATCCTCAGACTTGGCTCCTGGTATCTCCCCTGCTATCTACCCTGTCTTGCTCTGTTAGAATTTTATACGTCTCTATGCGATCTCCCTTCATTCGGGGTGGCACGGTAGCACAGAGGTTAGCATTGCTATTTCACAGCGCCAGGGACCCGGGTTTGATTCCTGGCTCGGGTCACTGTCTGTGTGAACAAAGAACAAAGAACAACACAGCACGGGAAACAGGCCCTTCGGCCCAACGAGCCCGCGCCGCCGTCCCATTGTCAGTGACCTATTCATGATTTTAGTCTATGCCTAATGTGTGAGGATCAGGGAGGTCCAATATAGGGACAATTTGTTACCCAATCAATCAGCCTAAAAGCAAATCTTTGGGATGTGGGAGGAAACCGGAGCACCCGGAGGAAACCCACGCAACCACGGGGAGAACGCGCAAACTCCCACGGACACAGGCCCAAATCCATGTGTCCGCACAGCAACAGAGATAGTCTCTGAGCTGTCATGATGCCCTCGAGATGGTCCAGTTTACGCACACCAACGACATGAAGCAGTAGGCAACTCCCGAAGCAACATCCAAGAGCAGCCCACCACAACCTGCCGCACGCATGCCCCTGGCTGGACTTAAATGCCTGTGGACAAAAATTCATTATTAAAACGACTATATCCCTGAGGCCTGGAGTCTGCACGTTCTCCCCGTGTCTGCATGGGTTTCCCCCAGGTGCTCCGCTTTCCTCCCACAGTCTGAAAGACTGGTTGGATGCATTGACCCGAACAGGCACCAGAGTGCGAACAACGAGGGGAGTTTCACAGTAAATTCACTGCAGTGTTAATGTAAGCCTTACTTGTGACTCATAAATAAACTCACTTTTCTGAGTTCCAGCTTTATGATCTAATGTTCTTACGGAGAAGAACTGAAGGGACAAAGTGGATCGTGGAATTCTGGAGAGGACGTGAGAAGGAGAATGTGTAAGTCTGGGGCAGGGGGCTTCAAGCTGGACACAGAGATCAAGCACAGATTCTTTTGAAAGTTTCCCAGCATGGTGACTGTGAGATATCAAGATAGACCATAGTCACTGTCACCATGCATTATGGGTAATTAGCCCTTCCATTGGCAGGACATTGCAGCTGTCAGATAATGGACCCAATATCAGGCCCACTTCAAGGGAAGTCGGAACAGACAGAGGCCATTCTGCCCCTCGATGCTGTTCTGCATTCTATTAGATCGTCTCCGATCTGCCTCATCTTGCCTGACAGGTTGAGCTTAAAGGCCCCATGGCATTACTTCGAAGAAAACCTGGAACTTCTCCCCGCTGTCCTGGCCAATATTTATCCCTCAATCAACATCACAAATAATCAGATGACTTGGTTAATTATTACATGACTGATTGTAGGATTTGCTATGCATCAGTTGGCTGCCAAATTTCCTACACTGCAACAGAGACTGCACTATAAAGAAAGAACTCCATTGGCTGTAAAGTGCTTTGGGGTGTTGTGTGACTAGGAAAGGCGCTACATAAATACAGCTCTTCCTTCCTTTACTTTGTGATGTAGTGCTTTGATTCACTAATTCGCGCTGACCCAAAATCTATTTTTCATTCCTCCGCCAACTTGACTTGAGATGTTTCAGATGATCAAAGCAGATGGAGAGAAGCTATTTCATCTGGGGAAGGGTCCGGAACAACAGGGCACAACCTTAGAGTTCGATCAAACCCATCCCAGGGTAAAGAGGGAGCTGTGCAAATCTGAAATTCTCTCTCCCAAAAAAAGCTTTGAAGTTGGCGGAGGAATGAAAAATAGATTTTGGGTCAGCGCGAATTAGTGAATCAAAGCAGTACATCACAAAGCAAAGGAAGGAAGAGCTGTATTTATGTAGCGCCTTTCCTAGTCACACAACACCCCAAAGCACTTTACAGCCAATGGAGTTCTTTCTTTATAGTGCAGTCTCTGTTGCAGTGTAGGAAATTTGGCAGCCAACTGATGCATAGCAAATCCTACAATCAGTCATGTAATAATTAACCAAGTCATCTGATTATTTGTGATGTTGATTGAGGGATAAATATTGGCCAGGACAGCGGGGAGAAGTTCCCGGTTTTCTTCGAAGTAATGCCATGGGGCCTTTAAGCTCCACCTGTCAGGCAAGATGAGGCAGATCGGAGACAATCTAATAGAATGCAGAACAGCATCGAGGGGCTGAATGGCCTCTGTCTGTTCCGACTTCCCTTGAAGTGGGCCTGATATTGGGTCCATTATCTGACAGCTGCAATGTCCTGCCAATGGAAGGGCTAATTACCCATAATGCATGGTGACAGTGACAATGGTCTATCTGTGACTCAGCTCTACTCAGTGTGATGGGCAGTGTTGACAGAGGAATCACCCAATTTGCTGTTTAATCTTCTATATGCTGAAATTCCTATTATTTTTAACATGCTCCCTGTCAAACTCGTGAGCATCAAAGCTTAAGCAGCCCACAGAGGAATGGGATAACTGTGCTACAGTTAGCATATTGGTTCAATGAAGAGTGCAGGAGGGCATGCCAGGAGCAACAGCTGACACACCTAAAAATGAGGTGACAACCTGGTGTGGTGTTAGTGTACCTTTAAGTGTTTTTACAAATCCATTCTCACAGTTTAAGGTGATGTCATTGTTAGGGAGAAAAAGAAAACTGTGGGCAGGTCAGGGGACGGGCGTTCATTTCCAGTTTCAGTTTGGAGCTGCAGGTTTGAGTTTTTAGTTTTAGAAGGGACAGCAAGCCAAAGAGAAGTATTTTCCCTCTCTCCTCGTTGTTTTGAAAATTCTGTTGGTTAGCCGAAAACAAGATCTTGGTTTCTTGAAGGGGGAAAGTCCGCTGTTGTTGGGGGCTGGACCAGAGTCTCTCTGGTATTTTGGGAAATTGTCTTGTCTTCAAACTGTTCTGAATCTCAAGAGCATTTGACTGCAGAATTCAACTAATGGTCTCGATCCCAGTATCACTTGAGTCTTAGTCCATGCTGTGTTGAACCTGTTTAAAGGGTTGTTTATGAAGGTTGGTTTGATTGTATATATTCTTGAAGGGTTATACATTATCGTGGTTGTTTTGTTTTTGTTTTTAATTGTTAGAAATTACTGCTAATTTTCTTTCCATATATATTCTTAAATAAACTTTGTTTGGTAAAAGCTCCCCAGTGGGTCTTTTGAATCACACCTGAAATGGAACACGTTAAGCTTATCCTAGCCAAATTCAAGATGGAAAACTTTTGATTCTTAGAACACTTTGGAGTCTTTAACTCGAACTGTAACACTGGGTGAAGCTGCAACACAGAACTACTTGCCATCCAAACAGCAAGTCTGGCAGGGCTAAGCAATTTCATAACCAACAGATCAGATCTAAGCTCTGCAGTCCTGCCACATCCAGTCATGAATGGTGGTGAACGATTAAACAACTCACTGGAGGAGGAGACTCCATAAATATCCCCATCCTGAATGATGGAGGAGCCCAGTACTCCTCAGACATCATGGCCAAATGCAAATGGACAAAATACAGGATTGGGCTGACAGCTGGAAAGTAACATCTGTGTTATCAGTAACAGGCAAGGACCATCTCCAACAAGACAGAACATAACCATTGTCCCTTGACATTCAAAGCAACCATCGCTGAATCACCCACTACCAACATCCTTGAGGTTACCATTGACCAGAAACTGAGCTGGGCCAGCCATATAAACAGTATGGCTACAACAGCAGGTGAGAGGGTCAGAATCCTGCAGTGAGTAACTCACCTCCTGACTCCACAAAGCCTGCCCACCATCTACAAGGCAGGAGTGTGATGGAATACTCCCTACTTGCCTGGATGGGTGCAACGCTCAAGAAGGTCAACACCAGTCAGGACAAAGCAACTCTCTTGATTGGCACCCCATCCACAAACATTCATTCCCTCCACTACTGATGCACTATGTGTACAATTTATAAGGTTCAGTGCAGGAACTCATCAAGGCTCCTTCAATAGTGCCTTCCAGGTCCATGAACTCTACCACCTCAAAAGATCAGGGCAGCAGTTACCAGGGAATTCCACCACCTGGAGGTTTCCCTTCAAACCACTCACCATCCTGACATGGAAATATATCGGCCATTCCTCCAATCCTGGGGCTCCCTCCCTAATGGCACTGTAGATGTGCCTACACGCAGATGGGCGGCACGGTAGCACAGTGGTTAGCACTGCTGCTTCACAGCTCCAGGGTCCTGGGTTCGATTCCCGGCTCGGGTCACTGTCTGTGTGGAGATTGCACATTCTCCTCGTGTCTGCGTGGGTTTTCTCTGGGTGCTCTGGTTTCCTCCCACAGTCCAAAGATGTGCGGGTTAGGTTCATTGGCTATGCTAAAATTGCCCCTTAGTGTCCTGGGATGTGTAGGTTAGAGGGATTAGCAGGTAAATGTGTAGGGATATGGGGATAGGGTCTGGGTGGGATTGTGTTCGGTGCAGACTCGATGGGCCGAAGGGCCTGTTTCTACACTGTAGGGTTCTATGCTAGGGTTCTATGTTCTACACAACTTCTCAGTTCTCAGGAATTTGGCTCACTACCACTTTCTCACGGCAATTAGAGATGGGCAATAAATATTGGCTTAGCCAGTGACACCCGCATCCTACGAACAGAAATGAAGAGACATAGGAGTCCCTCTGATCTTGAACTGTTTGTAACTTTGTGTTATTGATGAAGCACCCGTTTAAATTTAGTGAAAACCCAGAGCTTTAACCTGTTTGAACTGGAGTCTTTTTTCGGGGTGGGGAGCAATGGAGGAAGCAGGGTGAGGGGGGTGGCCCAGGGCACGGACAGGGTGAGGGGAGCGGGGTCTCAGGGAAGGGTGTAGGATGAGGCAGGCGGGAGGAAGTGGGGACAGGGGGAGGGCAAAGGGGGCCAGGGGAACGGGGGTAGGGTGAGGGGGGTGCAGCAAGAGGGATAGGGGGAGAAGGATCTGGGCAAGGGTGCAGGGGGCCAGGAGAAGGGAGCAGGATGAGGGAGGGGGTTGCAGGAGAAGGAGGCAGGGTGAGGGGGGACAGGGGAAGGGGGCTGGGGAGTGTGACTGGTGTAGGTGTGGCGGAGGGCACATAAGGAAGGAAAGGGATCTGGTTTGAGGTGAGCGAGATTGAGTCCAAGCTGTGAGCAGTTTCAGTCAAATACAACATTAGAAATAGCAATTTAAATATGAATATACATTGTAGAAACACTCAACACGGGTGTGATTACTGTCCTGTTGAACAACATAATGATAATTGGCAAAAAAAAACCATATGAGGAGAAGTTTCTTTATTAGACCATAAGATACGGGAGCTGAAGTAGGCCATTCAGCCCATCGGTTCAGCTCTGCCATACAATGAGATCATGGTAATGGTGAACTTCTCTCTTTCGCCTGATCCCCATAACTCTTGATTCCCAGAGAACAGTGCTTCAGCTTGTCAAGTGCCAGTGTTGCCTCAATGGTTCTCACTCCCTGGGGGTGATCTTACCGTTAGGTCACGCTTCGCTTCTGCTGCAGCAAAGTTGGAGAATTTGGCGCCCAGCCAAATTTCCGTTCACCGCCGTGGGATTAGGAAAACTCTGCCGGCATGAACGGTGTAACATTCCGGCCTCTGAGCCAGAAGGGCACGCGACTCCAGAAATTGGAGCACCCCCCCATTCCAGATTGACTCTCTAGTTGGCAGTACTGAGGGTGTGCTGACTTGTCAGAGGCGTCATACTTGTGACAAGAGGTTAAACCAAAACTGTGCCTTCCCAAACTGTTTGTAAGCGGCGATATTCTGGTTGTGAAGGGTTGAGTGTGCGTGCAGATAAGGCCAAGCGCAAAACTAATTTGATTTGATTTAATTTAATTTATTGTTGTCACATGTATTAACATACAGTAAAAAGTGTTGTTCTTTGCACGCGGTACAGACAGAGCATACCATTCATAGACAAGGAAAGGAGAAGGTGCAGAATGTCGTGTTACTGTCATAGCTAGAGTGTAGAAAAAGATCAACTTAACAAGGTAGGTCCATTCAAAAGTCTGACAGCAGCAGGGAAGGAGCTGTTCTTGAGTCGGTTGGTACGTGACCTCAGACTTTTGTATCTTTTTCCCGATGGAAGAAGGTGGAAGAGAGAATGTCCGGGGTGTGTGGAGTCCTTAATTGTGCTGGCTGCTTTGCCAAGGCAGCAGGAAGTGTAGACAGACTCAGTGGACGGGAGACTGGTCTGCGTGTTGGATTGGGCTATACCCATGACCTTTTGTAGTTCCTTGCGGTCTTGGGCAGAGCAGGACCCTATACCAAGCTGTGACACACCCAGAAAGAATGCTTTCTATGGTGCATCTGTAAAAGTTGGTGAGAGTCGTAGCTAACATGCCAAATTCCCTTAATCTTCTGAGAAATTAGAGGCGTTGGTGGGCTTTCTTAACTATAGTGTCAGCATTGGGCGGCGGTAATGGTGGAACCAGAATAGATCATTGGTGATCTGGACACCTAAAAAATTCGATGCTCTCGACCCTTTCTGCTTCATCCATGCTGATGTAGAAAGGGGCATGTTCTCCTTTACACTTCCTGAAGTTGATGACAATCCCCTTCATTTTGTTGACATCGAGGGAGAACACAAGAACATAATAAGAATATAAGAAATAGGAGCAGGAGTAGAATTGCTTCAATTGTTTATAGAATTGCTTCAATGTCAATAAATCAATTTGTTACCTTTGTCAGAAGAAGCAGATCCACAATTTTGAGGAGTGGAATGCATGTTTTTTTAAATTTATTCATTGGTCATGGACATTTATTGCCCATCCCTAGTTGCCCTTGGAGGGCAGTTGAGAGCCAACCACATTGCTGTGGCTCTGGAGTCACATGTCGGCCAGACTGGGTAAGGACGGCAGATTTCCTTCTCTAAAGGGCATTAGTGAACCAAATGTGTTTTTCCGACAACGGTCGTCAGTAGATTCTCAATTCCAGATACTTTTCTTTAAATTCAAATTCCATAAGAACATAAGAAATAGGAGCAGGAGTAGGCCATCTAGCCCTTCGAGCCTGCCCCGCCATTCAATAAGATCATGGCTGATCTGTCGTGGCTCAGTTCCACCTTCCCGCCCTCTCCCCATAACCCTTAATCCCCTCTCTTATCAAAAACCCATCAACCCACTTCTTAAAAATATTTAGCGAGGCAGCCTCCACCACTTCAACGGGCAGAGAATTCCAGAGATTCACCACCCTTTGAGTGAAGAAGTTCCTCCTCAACTCTGTTCTAAACCGTCTCCCCTTTATCTTGAGGCTGTGCCCCCTAGTCCTACTGTCTTTTTTGAGCGGGAAAAGTCTCTCCACCTCTATCCTATCCATCCCATTCATCATCTTATACGTCTCAATGAGATCTCCCCTCATTCTTCTAAACTCTAACGAGTACAAGCCTAGTTTATTCAGCCTCTCCTAATAGCTCAACCCCCTCAACTCCGGCATCAGCCTAGTAAACCTCCTCTGCACTCTCTCCAGGGCCAAAATATCCTTGCGCAGGTGCGGCGCCCAAAACTGCACACAGTACTCCAGCTGCGGCCTCACCAATGCCCTATACAGCTGCAGCAAGACCTCCCTACTTTTATATTCAATCCCCCTCGCTATGAAGGCCAGCATCCCATTCGCCTTCCTGACCACCTGCTGCACCTGCAAGCTGGGTTTTTGCGACTCATGCACAAGGACCCCGAGGTCCCTCGGCACTGTCGCCTGCTGCAGTTTTTCGCCACGTAAGTAGTAGTCCTTCCTACCATTCTTCCTACCAAAGTGGACCACCTCACACTTGCCAACATTAAATTCCATTTGCCATTTCCTGGCCCATTCGCCCAGCCTATCTAGATCCTTCTGCAGACTCTCCACACCCTCCGCACAATTTGGAGGGATTACTGTCGCTGCACCAGGAACTGGGGAACCACGGCAGAGCCTTTGAAGTGAGGGAACCCAGATTAAAAAGTGTTCTCAGCAAATACACATCATCGCAGATCATGTGTGACATTGTGTTCTAAACCACTCAGTACTACATGTACACTTTGAGACCACACTGCCACATTCTTTACCTTTCATTAGGCATTCAGTTATTCCCCTGTTTTGAATTCAGATTCTGCTGTAGTTTCAGTGATGCTAATTATATTAACTTCAGAAAAGTTAAGCTGTGACAAGTTAAGTGGAGATTTACCTTTTGCAACTGCGTGTAAGGAAACTTTTAATGTCAGGTTCTCTCATCATAAATGATATCCTTTAATTCCATTAAAGAAACTGCCAGGCTGCACTTTGCAATCAAAGAAACATTTAGAATTAAGGAAACATAATGGACGTTTCCGAGATTCTGGGAGCTTAAGCAACAAAAGATTATTCCCAGAGGTTGTTGAGTCGGTGAGAAGGGAGTACAAAGAGTGAATCACCAGCCAGTAGATGGATGGGAGAGTTTGATTAAATGTTCTCTCACTGGGGCAGAGATTAAATGACATTTGAAAAAGGGAACTAGATCAAGATACATCGTCTTAAAATTAAAGTGAGGTCATTCAGGAACGAAATCAGGAAGTCTTTTTTCACACAGGGGATTGTAGATATTACAAAACCTGTTTCTCCAAAAAGCAGTGCATATTTGGGGTCAGTTGAGGGTTTTGGGAATGAGAAAGATAGATTTTTATGGGGGGGTGGTGGGTGTTTAGGTATCAAGGTATAACAAAATGTGACAAATTATAATCTTGGGATGCAAGCTTAATCTAACTGAATGCTGTATGCAGTTTGACAATACCAGGTTAAAGTCCAACAGGTTTATTTGGAATCACGAGCTTTCGGAGCGCTGCTCTTCATCAGGTGAGACGGAGTAAGCTCTGAAAGCTCGTGATTCCAAATAAACCTGTTGGACTCTAACCTGGTGTTGTCAGACTTCTTACTGTGCCCACCCCAGTCCAACGCCGGCATCTCCACATCATCACTGAACGTTGGGAATTGGTCCAAAGGACTGATCGTCCTTCTCCTGTTCCTCTGAAAAGAAAGGACTTAAAGAGAACATAAGAACATAAGAACATAAGAAATAGGAGCAGGAGTAGGCCATCTGGCCCTTCGAGCCTGCCCCGCCATTCAATAAGATCATGGCTGATCTGTCGTGACTCAGCTCCACCTTCCCGCCCTCTCCCCATAACCCTTAATCCCTTCTCTTATCAAAAACCCATCAACCCGTTTCTTAAAAATATTTAGCGAGGCAGCCTCCACCACTTCAACGGGCAGAGAATTCCAGAGATTCACCACCCTTTGAGTGAAGAAGTTCCTCCTCAACTCTGTTCTAAACCGCCCCCCCTTTATCTTGAGGCTGTGCCCCCTAGTCCTACTGTCTTTTTTGAGCGGGAACAGTCTCTCCACCTCTATCCTATCCATCCCATTCATCATCTTATACGTCTCAATGAGATCTCCCCTCATTCTTCTAAACTCTAACGAGTACAAGCCTAGTTTATTCAGCCTCTCCTCATAGCTCAATCCCCTCAACTCCGGCATCAGCCGAGTAAACCTCCTCTGCACTCCCTCCAGGGCCAAAACATCCTTGCGCAGGTGCGGCGCCCAAAACTGCACACAGTACTCCAGCTGCGGCCTCACCAATGCCCTATACAGCTGCAGCAAGACCTCCCTACTTTTATATTCAATCCCCTTCGCTATGAAGGCCAGCATCCCATTCGCCTTCCTGACCACCTGCTGCACCTGCAAGCTGGGTTTTTGCGACTCATGCACAAGGACCCCGAGGTCCCTCTGCACCGTCGCCTGCTGCAGTTTTTCGCCCCGTAAGTAATAGTCCTTCCTACCATTCCTCCTACCAAAGTGGATCACCTCACACTTGCCAACATTAAATTCCATTTGCCATTTCCTGGCCCATTCGCCCAGCCTATCTAGATCCTTCTGCAGACTCTCCACACCCTCCGCACAATTTGCCTTTCCCCCAATCTTGGTGTCATCAGCAAATTTCGACACCCTGCACTTGGTTCCCTCCTCCAGATCATCTATATAAATGGTAAATAGCTGAGGCCCCAGCACCGACCCCTGGGGCACCCCACTAGTCACCAACCGCCAATCCGAATAGCATCCATTGACCCCCACTCTCTGCCTCCTATTTGACAACCAATCCTCTATCCACGCTAACACCCTACCCCCAACTCCATGTCCCCTGACCTTCTGCAATAACCTCTTGTGAGGTACCTTGTCAAGATTTGGAGAAAGAGTAAGGGGACAGATTAGAATCCTAACTCATGCCAAATGTCCCGTTCACTCATTGTTTCTGTGTGCGCTGGCCTACTTTCACTCCCAATCCAATAATGCCATGGTTTTAAAGGCTTTTCAAATGGTTTTAAACCCTCCCTTGGCCTTTCTTCTTCGAATCTTTGGGACCTTCTCCAGCCCTACAAACCTTCCAGGGCTAACAACACCTTCTTTCTGGGCTGCAGAGGAACTTGGTGCCGGAGGGAGAGGATTCAGTTGCCACGGCGCACATGGGTACCATTGGCATAGGTAGGACTGAGAAAAGGTTCTGCTGCGGGGGCCTGAGCAGCTAGAGGCAAAATTAAAAAAAACGGAAGCACAAAGGTAATAATCTCTGGATGATAACCCAAACCATGGGCAAATTACAATCATAGAGATATACAGCATGGAAAGAGAGTGGGGGTCAATGGGTGCTATTCGGATTGGCGGTTGGTGACTAGTGGGGTGCCCCAGGGGACGGTGCTCGGGCCTCAGCTATTTACCATTTATATAGATGATCTGGAGGAGGGAACCGAGTGCAGGGTGTCAATATTTGCTGATGATACCAAGATTGGGGGAATGGCAAATTGTGCGGAGGGTGTGGAGAGTCTGCAGAAGGATCTAGATAGACTGGGCGAATGGGCCAGGAAATGGCAAATGGAATTTAATGTTGGCAAGTGTGAGGTGGTCCACTTTGGTAGGAAGAATGGTAGGAAGGACTATTACTTACGTGGCGAAAAACTGCAGCAGGCGACAGTGCAGAGGGACCTCGGGGTCCTTGTGCATGAGTCGCAAAAACCCAGCTTGCAGGTGCAGCAGGTGGTCAGGAAGGCGAATGGGATGCTGGCCTTCATAGCGAGGGGGATTGAATATAAAAGTAGGGAGGTCTTGCTGCAGCTGTATAGGGCATTGGTGAGGCCGCAGCTGGAGTACTGTGTGCAGTTTTGGGCGCTGCACCTGCGCAAGGATATTTTGGCCCTGGAGGGAGTGCAGAGGAGGTTTACTAGGCTGATACCGGAGTTGAGGGGATTGAGCTATGAGGAGAGGCTGAATAAACTAGGCTTGTACTCGTTAGAGTTTAGAAGAATGAGGGGAGATCTCATTGAGACGTATAAGATGATGAATGGGATGGATAGGATAGAGGTGGAGAGACTCTTCCCGCTCAAAAAAGACAGTAGGACTAGGGGGCACAGCCTCAAGATAAAGGGGGGGCGGTTTAGAACAGAGTTGAGGAGGAACTTCTTCACTCAAAGGGTGGTGAGTCTCTGGAATTCTCTGCCCGTTGAAGTTGTGGAGGCTGCCTCGCTAAATATTTTTAAGAAGCGGATTGATGGGTTTTTGATAAGAGAAGGGATTAAGGGTTATGGGGAGAGGGCGGGAAGGTGGAACTGAGCCACGACAGATCAGCCATGATCTTATTGAATGGCGGGGCAGGCTCGAAGGGCTAGATGGCCTACTCCTGCTCCTATTTCTTATGTTCTTAAACAGGCCCTTCGGCCCAACATGTCCATGCTGACCAGGTTTCCTAAACTGAACTAGTCCTACATGCCTGCATTTGGCTCATATCCCTCTAAACCTCTCTATGGTGAGCTTACTATTAGCCAACACATCGCCCATGTCTGCGATACGAGGATGTCTGTAAACAAGTCTTCAAATGGACCGGGATTGGACTCAATATTTGGGAAATCTCTGCTGCTTCTAGTTCCGATGTTAAAAATGAGGGGTGATCTTTTTCAAACATGCAAGGTTCTGAGGGGGAAGGGGTGGGGGGAGGGGGGGCCGTTGACAGAGTAGTTACTGAAAAGGTGCAGACAAACATACGAAATGGGGGCTGAAGTCAGCTCCTCGAGTCTAATTTGTCAAGCAGGAGGATCATGGCTGACCTGTTTTGCGCTCACATTTTTAATCATAGTCTGTCCAGGGAAGACATGGATCTGGATTCTGTCTCTGGGGCTGGGAGGTGAATCATAGAATCATAGAACCCTACAGTGCACAAAGAGTCCCTTCGGCCCATCGAGTCTGCACCGAACACAATCCCACCCAGGTTCTACCCCCATATCTCTACGTACTATATCCACTAATCCCTCTAACCTACACATCCCTGGACGCAAAGGGGCAATTTCTTAGCACGGCCAATCAACCTAACCCTGAGGTGGGTTCTGTCTCTGGGGATGTCTGGGGGGGGGGGGGCAGTGGGGGGAAGAGGGGTGGTGGTGGATGTGGGGTGGGTCTCCAGTGAAGCAGCATTGGACACACTCATAGTGAGAATACGAGCGGTCGATGCTTCCGATTTATTGGAATATTGTATTATTCTAATGCGCTGATCGATCTTGCTTTACAGGAGTAATCACCAGTTTAAATTTCATTGGCTTGAGGTAATTTGTGTACAAAGCCATGGAAGAGGCTTTTATTTTATTTATGGAAGTGGGTGTTATGTACACTGTGAGGATTGCTCATCTGAGCAAGGACCTTGTCACATTTAAATTCCTTGAATTGTTGGTGGTTGAGGGTGTTTTGTCTTGGCAGCCATCGCTCACACTAGGGGAGTCATTTTAACTTTAGTCAATAGCATATAGTCGTTGTACCAGCTGTGACTCACTGAGTAGCATTCTTCTCTGTTAAGTCAGCAGATTGTGGTTTCAAGGCTCAAGCCTCCAAGAATGAACAGTGAGGTTGACATTTCCAGGGCAGTGCCGAGGGGGAGCTGCACTGGCTAAGGTGCCGTATTCCAGAAGAGATGTTGAACTGAAGCCAGTCTGCTCTCAATGCTCATTTGATCTGATTTAATATGATTTGTTTTGCCACATGTATTATTATACAGTGAAAAGCCACTGTATCTTGCGCGCTATACAGACAAAGCACACTGTTCACAGGGAAGGAAAGTAGAGGATGCAGGATGTAATGTCACAGTCATAGCTAGGGTGTAGAGAAAGATCAAGTTCATATGAGGTAGGTCCATTCAAAAGTCTGATGGCAGCAGGGAAGGAGCTGTTCTTGAATCATGACCTCAGACCTTTGTATCTTTTTCCCAACAGAAGAAGGTGGAAGAGAGAATGTCCGGGGTGTGTGGGGTCCTTAATTATACTGGCTGCTTTGTCAAGGCAGCGGGAAGTGTAGACAGAGTCAATGGATGGGAGGCTGGATTACGTGATGGATTGGGTTACATTCACGATCCTTTGTTGTTTCTTGCCTCTTTGGGCAGAGCAGGAGCCCAGACCAAGCTGTGATACAACCAGAAAGAATGCTTTCTATGGTTCATCAGTAAATGTTGGTGAGAGTCATAGCTGACATAGCAAATTTTCCTTAGCCCCCTGAGAAAGTAGAGGTGTTGGTGGGCTTTCTTAATTACAGAATCGGGGTGGAGGGGCCAGGACAAGGTATTGGCAATGTGGACACCTAGAAACTAGAAGCTCTTGACCACTTCCACTTCATTCCTGTTGATGTAGATGGGGCGCATATCCTCCATTACACTTCCTGAAGTCGATGTCTATCTCCTCTGTTTTACTGACATTGAGGGAGAGATTATTGTTGCCGCACCAGTTCACCAGGTTCGCAATCTTATTCCTGTACTCTGTCTCGTCATTGTTTGAGATGTGGTGGTGTCGTCAGCAATCTTGAAAAGCGAACTGGAGCTGAAACAAGCTGAACATTTTAAAAAAAAATCTGACGGCATTCTTTTCAAGAAGAGTAGGAACAGTGTCCCTGATGTCCCTCTCCATTGGGGTGGGGCTTCCATGGGCTACACGGGGTGCCCAATCAGGGAGTTGCTTAGTCCACAGGTGGAGAAGTGCCCACACACAATTTAGAACATAAGAAATAGGAGCAGGAGTAGGCCATCTAGCCCTTCGAGCCTGCCCCGCCATTCAATAAGATCATGGCTGATCTGAAGTGGATCAGTTCCACTTTCCCGCTTTCTCCCCTTAATTCCCCTGTCTATCAGAAACCTATCTACCCGCGTCTTAAATATATTCAGCGAGGCAGCCTCCACCACTTCAACGGGCAGAGAATTCCAGAGATTCACCACCCTTTGAGTGAAGAAGTTCCTCCACCACTCCATTCTAAACTGCACCCCACCCCCCTTGTTTTGAGGCTATGTCCTTTAGTTCTGCTATCCTTTCTATGCGGGAAGAATCTCTCTACCGCTACCCTATCTAGCCCCTTCATTATCTTGTAAGTCTCTAAAAGATCCCCCCTCAGCCTTCTAAACTCTAACGATTGCAGACCCAGTCTATTCAATCTCTCTCCTTAAGCTAAACCCCTCATCTCCAGTATCAGCCTGGCGAACCTCCTCTGTACTCCCTCCAAGGCCAATATATCCTTTGTAACCTCCCTACTTCTGCAATCAATTCCCCTTGCAACAAACAATGATAATCTGTTAGCTTTCCCAATTACTTGCAGTATCTAATGCAAGCCTTTTGTGACTCATGCACTAGGACACCCAGATCCCTCTGCACCTCAGAGCTCTGCAATCTTCTCAGCATTTTGATAATATTCTTAAAACGTTTGAAACATACTGGCGGAGGTGAGATGGGCATGGCACGCCCCATCTGTCATCTCACCCAATTTTGTATCCTCCCCACTTTCCAACTTGCTCCTGGGAAGGGTGGGAAAAGGGGAGTGAAGGGAAGGTGGAATTCTTGTCACAGTAGGCGTGTTCAAACCTGAGCCCAGTTGCGAAGCCCCTATGGTGATGGTGAATCATGCATCTCTTTTTGATTTCCTGGTGGGTGCATAGCAGGCGTCCAAAGTCAAACTTGCCCCCTTGTAAAAAGTTTTTGCAACTTTCCTATTTATTTTTATACCATTAATCTGTGATTCCCTGTTGTTTACACAAGATTATACAGCGACCATCTTTCACTGTTAACTTCCACAAAAGTCTTTTATAGTTCCGATCTCCCGCTTTCTCCATTATCATATTAACTGACCACTAATCCTCACAACCGCTAATTAATGAGGACTCTTTTTATATGCAAGTGCATTGTTCCAAAGGCTTTTCGATTGGGGGTTTCTAACGCACTGCTGTTATTTTTTTCAGAAGTCACTCTATTCTCGACATCACCCGCCTGCTGATTAAACTAATTCCTTTATAGCAGTGGGTGGTTTTGACAGCGGGAGATCGAAAGCAGCAACAGAAAAGCTCGAGGCTAATTGGCAAAAGAAACAGAGATGACATGAGGAGACGTTTTTTTTATAGGGCGAGCTGTTACGGTCTAGAACCCGCTGCCTCAAAGTGCAGAGGAAGTGGACTCAGTTTGTGAATTCCAAAGGAGAATTGGATCAAAGCTTGAGGGAGAAAATTGTTGTTGGTCTGTTGTGAACTAGTCAGCATTCTAATCAGCAACTGTCTGTGCTTTGTATGCTCTGTCTGTCTGAGGCCAGAACTCTCCATTCACTTGACAAAGAGGCAGCCCCCTCGAAAGCTTGTGAGAATATTATCAAATAAATCGGTTGGACTAAAACCTGGTGTTGTCAGACTTTTTACTGTGTTTACGCCAGTCCAACGCCGGCATACCCACATCGTGAACTAGTACAGCCACGATGGGCTGAACGGTCTCCTTCTGCGCTGTAATGCTTGATGGTTGTACAACTGTAAAAGAAAGTAGAGCCGCGCCCAGCTTGATTTTCCCCACACAGTGACACTGTGTTATTTTTAACCCCCCCCCCCCCGATTGAGGTTGTGACTTGGGTGAAGAGAATGAAGGAACGGTTTTGAAATTTGCTGATGGCACAAAGCTAGAGAGGAAAGTTAATTGTGAAGAGGATGTAAGGAGGCTGAAAGGGACACTGATAGGTTAAGTGAGTGGGCAAAAATCTGGGCAAATGTGAAATTGTCCATTTTGGCAGGAAGAATAACAATTAAGCATATTGTCAAAAAGCTGAGAGATTGCAGAACTCTGAGGTGCAGAGGGATCTGAGTGTCCCAGTGCACAAATCACAGAAGGCTAGCATTCAGATACAGCAAGTGATTGGGAAAGCTAACGGATTAGCATTGTTTGTTGCGAAGGGAATTGATTGCAGAAGTAAGGAGGTTATGCTTTAGTTGTGCAGGACACTGGTGAGACCACATCAGGAGTATTGTGTACAGGATTGGGCTCTTCACCTAAGGAAAGGTGTAAATACATTAGAAGCAGTTCAGAGAAGGTTTACTAGATTAATACCAGGAATGGGTGGGTTGCCTTGTGAAGAAAGGCTGGAGAGATTAGCTTTGTACCCACTCGAGTCTAGAAGAGTAAGAGGTGACTTGATCAGAACATTTCAGATCCTGGGGAAGGGGGGGAAGAGTTATCGACAGGGTGGATGTGGAGAGCATGTTTCCTCTTGTGGGTGAATTTAGAACCTGTGGGGTGGGGTGATCACTGTTTAAAAATAAGGTGTTGCTCACTTAAGGCGGAGACGAGGAGAACATTTCTCTCTCAGAGGGTGGTGAGTCTTTGGAACTCTCTTCCTCAAGAGGCAGTGGAAGGAGAATCTCTGGGCATCTTTAAGACAGAGTGAGATGATTAACATGGGGGTGAACATAAGAACATAAGAACATAAGAAATAGGAGCAGGAGTAGGCCATCTAGCCCTTTGAGCCTGCTCCGCCATTCAATAAGATCATGGCTGATCTGTCGTGACTCAGTTCCTCATTCCCGCCCTCTCCCCATAACCCTTAATCCCCTCTCTTGTTATCGGGGATAGGTGGGGATGTGGGGTTAAGATTACAGTAAGATCAGCCACGATTTTATTGATTGGGGGTGCAGGCTCGAGGAGAAGTTCACATGTTTGCGTGCTCTGCAGCCTTGAGGAGCCTGTATTTCGTGTGTGCACAGGCGATGGGTGATTATACTCCATTTTTAATTATGTGAGGGTGTTGCTCCTGAAATTTTGGCTGCGTTCCAGCCCCACAGTCCTGATTTTTGGCCACCCAGTGTGGAAGGGTGGGCCGGCATGGGGTAGGACCCCATTGCAAGACTGTTCCTGGGCCTGACCAATGTCTCCGTTAACAGGTCCAGGTTAACCTGTGGGTGATTGAGGGTGCCACCTTGCCTATCTGCTCTTCTTCTGTGGCGATGTTCATCGTGGTTTTCAAGTAACAAAGAACAAAGAAAATTACAGCACAGGAACAGGCCCTTCGGCCCCTCCAAGCCTGCACTGACCCACGCTGCCCAACTGAACTAAAACCTCCTACCCTTCCAGGGACCATGTTCCTCCATTCCCATCCAATTCATGTATTTGTCAAGATGGCCCTTAAAACTCACTACTGTATCCGCTTCCACTCCCTCCCCCAGCAACGAGTTCCAGGCACCCACTACTCTCTGTGTAAAAAATCTGCCTCATACATCTCCTTTAAACCTTGCCCCTCGCACCTTAAACCTGTGCCACCCTAGTAATTGACTCTTCCACCCTGGGGAAAAAGCTTCTGACAATCCACTCTGTCCATGCCCCTCATAATCTTGTAGACTTCTATCAGGTCTCCCCCTCAACCTCCGTCATTCCACTGAGAACAAACCAAGTTTCTCCAATCTCTCCTCATAGCTAATGCCCTCCATACCAGGCAATATTCATGTAAATCTTCTCTGTACCCTCTCCAAGGCCTCCACATCCTTCTGGTAGTGTGGCGAGCAGAATTGAACTCTATATTCCAAGTGCGGCCTCACCAGTGTTCTATAAAGCTGCAACATGACTTGCCAATTTTTAAGCTCAATGCCCTGGCCAATGAAGGCAAGATTGCCGTATGCCTTCTTGACTACCTTCTCCATCTGCGGTGCCACTTTCAGTGTCCTGTGTACCTGTACACCCAGGTCCCTTTGGGAGCAGGCATCATCCCCTGGCACAGTGCTTGATGGACAGTGCCAGGGTTGAAGTTAGCATCCGAAATGACATTTTGGTTTAATTCAGTGAGCTTCCTTTATGATGCTATTTTTATGCTCGACTGCTCGATCATGGTTGATATGCTCCTCATCCCCATTTTTCTGCCTTTTCCCCATAACCCTTCAGTCCATTCCCAATTAAAAATCTGTCTAACTCCTCCTTAAATTTACTCACTGTCCCATCGCACTTTGGGGTAGTGAATCCCACAGATTCACAGCCCTTTGGGCGAAGTAATAGGTTGGAGTGTTTCAACAGCCGCAAAAACAACAATTAATTTAGTTACGAAAGCTTCCTTTAAGTTTATTTAGCTTTTGATTGTTGCAACATTAGTGTCACAAGTAGGCTTGTGCAACACTGCAATGAAGTTACTGTGAAAATCGCCACACTCCGGCGCTTGTTCGGGTTACACTGGGGGAGAATTTAGCACGGCCAATGCACCCTAAAATTACAGCACGTCTTTCAGACTGTGGGAGGAAACCGGAGCACCCGGAGGAAACCCCACACAGACATGGGGATTCACTGTGTGGGGGCACTCTGTACAGTGACCCGAGCCAGGAATCAAATCCGGGTCCCCGGGCACTGTGAGGCAGCAGTGCTAACCCTGCCTTTCGTGACTTTAAGTGAGTGTCGATTTTGTTAATCGTGACTTTGCCCATTTCTTTAATTATCGCACTCAACTGAAGTGAGTCTGTTTGGACGCCGGGTTAGTGGGTAGGAGGCAGATGTATTTAACGCTGCGTTCTGTAAATAAACCTATTATCAAGAAAAAGGATTTGTGTCTAAACTCACACTTCACCATCTGGCTTGAAGATCCAGTTATCATCCCACACTCTTCCAGTCAGGCTCCCTTTGTCCCAATACCATCCCTCGTGGCATCATCCCCTTTTTTAAAATTCATACTTATTCCACCGCTCCCCTTCCCTGTCTCTCACAGCTCCCCCGGCGCTGACAAACTGCTGAACTCCTCTGAACTCCTTCCAGCCCTGGTGCTGCTCTGTGTTCCCAGCTTCGGGTTTATGGAATCTGCAATATCTTGCTTCTGTTTCTCGGAGATAGGGAGGTCAATTGCTGAGGGGTGGCGTGGGGGTGGGGGGTGGTGGGGGGGGGGGGGGGGGGGTTGGTAGGGGAATGATTGGAGTCGGAGACTCCATGTTGGGTCATTTCAGAGGGACATAGCTCCCTCTCAATTGTGTTCAAACCCCGCCTTCCGCCCTCTCTCAAAATCTCAACAACCCGCTACCTTCCTCAAACCGTGGTCCCACTAAAAGCTGACAGTCTTTGCAAAGGTTACTGTTCGGTTGGTACACTTTCCGTACCTCCTCCTCAAAAGCTACAGGTAGTCATAGAAACGTTACTCTGCAGAAGGAGGCCGATTGGCTCATTGAGCCTGCGCCAACAACAATCCCACCCTCGGCGCCATCCCAGTGACCCCATGTAATCACCCAATCAGTCTCCCTGACACAAAGGGGCAACTGACCGTGGCCAATCGGCCTAACCCACACATCGATTGAACCAAAACACTGCGGACGCTCGGATCTGAACCAGAAGCTGAACCAGAAGCTGAGAATGCTGGAAGATCTCAGGTCTGATTTTCCAGCACCTTCTGTTTTTGTCTAACCAGCACATCTCTTGGACCGTGAGGGGAAACCGGAGCACCCGGAGGAAACCCAGGCAGACACGGGGAGAATGTACAGGTTCCACACGGACCCAAGCTGGGAATCGAACCCAGGTTCCTGGCGCAGTGAGCAACCCTCGCCCTGATGTCTCCTGGTAAATTGAAAAGTTTGTTGAAACTCCCTCCACTTCCCTCCCTCCGCCCAGGTGCGTGTATCGCAGAGGGACGGCAGAACACAGACAGGGGATTTACATCTGATTCATTGGTGGTTCTGACCAATCAGGCTTTCAGGCACAGCCTTTGTTTTATTTTTGACCCATTCCCTGGACTGACAGGAATCATTAAATAAACCTCTTTAGGTCTCTGGGCTTTCGAGAGGAATGGGGAAAAGGGTCATCAATCAGCCCTGTAGTGTAGGATTATGGTGGATGGCACGGTGGTTAGCACTGCTGCCTCAGAGTGCTAAGAGATCTGGGTTTGATTCCTGGCTTGGGTCACTGTCTGTGTGGAGTTTGCACATTCTCCCCATGTCTGTGTGGGTTTCCTCTGGGTGCTCTGGTTAGAAATTGATAAAGGAGGGTAGGAGAAGCTATGAGGCTGGGCTAGCACTGAATATAAAAAAGGATAGCAAGAGTTTTTATGAATATATAAAAAGGAAGAGGCTGGCTAGGGTGAACGTTGGTCCTTTAGAGGATGAGAAAGGGGACCTAGTGGTAGGGGATGGGGATATGACTCAGGTATTGAATAACTTTTTTGTTTCCGTCTTCACGGAGGAGGACATGAATAATTTGCCGGGTGTTAGCAATGGAAAGGTGGTAGGAATGGAGGGTCTTAATGACATTACTGTTACTAGAGAGGTGGTGCTCGACAGACTGGAGGGGTTGATTGTGGACAAGTCCCCAGGACTGGATGGAATGCATCCGAGGGTTCTGAAAGAAATGGCAGAGGTGATAGTGGATGCCTTGGTGGTTATTTTCCAGACGTCGCTGGATTCCGGGGAAGTGCCGGAAGATTGGAAAACGGCTAATGTTACGCCGTTGTTTAAGAAGGGTGCCAGGCAAAAGGCGGGGAATTATAGGCCGGTTAGTTTAACGTCTGTGGTAGGTAAAATGTTAGAATCCGTCATTAAGGAGGAAATAGCGAGGCATCTTGAGGGGAATTGCTTGATAGGGCGGATGCAACACGATTTCATTAAAGGGAAGTCGTGTCTGACAAATTTACTGGAGTTCTATGAGGATGTGTCTAGGGCAGTGGATAGAGGAGAGCCGGTGGATGTGGTCTTTCTGGATTTTCAGAAGGCGTTTGACAAGGTACCTCACAAGAGGTTATTGCAGAAGGTCAGGGGACATGGAGTTGGGGGTAGGGTGTTAGCGTGGATAGAGGATTGGTTGTCAAATAGGAGGCAGAGAGTGGGGGTCAATGGATGCTATTCGGATTGGCGGTTGGTGACTAGTGGGGTGCCCCAGGGGTCGGTGCTGGGGCCTCAGCTGTTTACCATTTATATAGATGATGTGGAGGAGGGAACCGAGTGCAGGGTGTCGAAATTTGCTGATGACACCAAGATTGGGGGAAAGGCAAATTGTGAGGAGGGTGTGGAGAGTCTGCAGAAGGATCTAGATAGGCTGGGCGAATGGGCCAGGGAATGGCAAATGGAATTTAATGTTGGCAAGTGTGAGGTGGTCCACTTTGGTAGGAGGAATGGTAGGAAGGACTATTACTTACGGGGCGAAAAACTGCAGCAGGCGACGGTGCAGAGGGACCTCGGGGTCTTTGTGCATGAGTCGCAAAAACCCAGCTTGCAGGTGCAGCAGGTGGTCAGGAAGGCGAATGGGATGCTGGCCTTCATAGCGAGGGGGATTGAATATAAAAGTAGGGAGTTCTTGCTGCAGCTGTATAGGGCATTGGTGAGGCCGTAGCTGGAGTACTGTGTGCAGTTTTGGGCGCCGCACCTGCGCAAGGATATTTTGGCCCTGGAGGGAGTGCAGAGGAGGTTTACTCGGCTGATACCAGAGTTGAGGGGATTGAGCAATGAGGAGAGGCTGAATAAACTAGGCTTGTACTCGTTAGAGTTTAGAAGAATGAGGGGAGATCTCATTGAGACGTATAAGATGATGAATGGGATGGATAGGATAGAGGTGGAGAGACTCTTCCCGCTCAAAAAGACAGTAGGACTAGGGGGCACAGCCTCAAGATAAAGGGGGGGCGGTTTAGAACAGAGTTGAGGAGGAACTTCTTCACTCAAGGGGTGGTGAATCTCTGGAATTCTCTGCCCGTTGAAGTGGTGGAGGCTGCCTCGCTAAATATTTTTAAGAAACGGGTTGATGGGTTTTTGATAAGAGAAGGGATTAAGGGTTATGGGGAGAGGGCCGGAAGGTGGAACTGAGTCACGACAGATCAGCCATAATCTTATTGAATGGCGGGGCAGGCTCGAAGGGCCAGATGGCCTACTCCTGCTCCTATTTCTTATGTTCTTATGTTCCTCCCACTGTCCAAAAGACATGCTGGTTAGGTTGAGTTGATCATAGAAACATAGATCGCTTCAGTGCAGAAAGAGGCCATTCGGTCCACAGAAAATTACAGCTCAGAAACAGGCCTTTTGGACTTCCTTGTCTGTGCTGAACCATTTTTTTGCCTAGTCCCACTGACCTGTCCATTGCGTCTGCACTGACAACAATCTTCCCCAGGCCCTATCACTGTAACCCCACATATTTACCCTGCTAATCCCTCTAACCTAAGCATCCCAGGACACTAAAGGGACAATTTGACATGGCCAATCCACCTAACCCGCACACCTTTGGGCTGTGGGTGGAAACCCTCGCAGACACGGGGAGAACATGCAAACTCTGCACAGACAGTGACCCAAACTGGGGATCGAACCTGGGTCCCAGACTGCTGTGAAGCGGCAGTGATAATCACTGCCCTTATTATCCCTTGGTGTCAGGGAAATTAGCCAGGTAAATACATGGGGTCATGGGAGTAGGGCCTGGGTGAGATTGTTATTGGTGCAGGTTCAATGGGCCAAATGGCCTCCTTCTACACTGTATGGATTCTGTCACTACCTCCAACTTTGAGGAGGAGTTTGTGGAAAGTGTGTCGGTTAGAGAGTGACTGTGCTGATCTTTGCAAAGCTGTCAGTTCTTCGCGGGGGAGCAGTTCGAGGAAGGCAGTGGGTTGCTGAGATTTTGAGAGAGGGAGGAAGGCAGGGTTTGAACACAGTGTAAACACTGTGAAGAGCTGGAACAGTGATGGATCGTGCAGGAACTGAACGCGGAATAATGGGTTACAGGCCAGCAGAGGGAGCAACGGAAACATTCCTGTTGGAAATCCCAGTGTTGTGTTTCTGTTCTTCAATGGATGTCAATTTTCAATAATTAGAAAGTTGCGCAAAATATTGAATCATAGAATCTCGTGGCATAGAAGAGGCCATTCAGCCCATTGGGCTGGCGCAGGCTCTTTGAAAGAGCAAATAAATTAGCCCCCCTCCGTTGGTGTTTTTTAATTAATAAGGGGATCAGGGGTGATGGGGAAAAGGCAGGGGAATGGGGATGAGAAAAGTATCAGCCATGATTGAATGGTGGAGCAAACTTGATGGGCCGAGTGGCCTAATTCTGTTCCTATGTCTTATGGTGTTCTGGTCTTCCCCATAATTCTGCACTTTCCACTCCTCTTCAGATATACATTCCATTCCTTTCTAAATGTTATGACTGATGTTATGACGTCAGCTGAGGGGGGATCTAATAGAGGTTTATAAGATTATGAAGGGGACAGAAAGAGTAAATGGTGGTAAGCTTTTTCCGCTATTAGAAATGGATAGAACGAGGGGTCACGGGCTTAGGGTGAGGGGGGCTAGGTATAAGACTAATATTAGAGGGCAGTTCTTCACACAAAGGGTAGTGGGGGTGTGGAATGCACTGCCGAGTAAGGTGGTGGAAGCAGGCACGCTAGGGTTGTTCAAGAGTCACTTAGACAGCCACATGAGCGGTCTACATATAGGGGGATATAGCAGGCCTTACTAAACATTGTAGGCTTGGGATTCAGTTTTAGCCTCAGGGATGTAGAGTCTTTTTAATAATGAATTTTTTGTCTCCATAGGCATTTAAGTCCAGCAAGGGGCATGCGTGCGGCAGGTTGTGGTGGGCTGCTCTTGGATGTTGCTTCGGGAGTTGCCTACTGCTTCATGTCGTTGGTGTGCTTAAACTGGACCATCTCGAGGGCAACATGACAGCTCAGAGGTTATCTCTGTTGCTATGCGGACACATGGATTTGGGCCTGTGTCCGTGGGAGTTTGCGCGTTCTCCCCGTGGTTGCGTGGGTTTCCTCCGGGTGCTCCGGTTTCCTCCCACATCCCAAAAATGTGCTTTTAGGCTGATTGATTGGGTAACAAATTGTCCCTATATTGGACCTCCCTGATCCTCGCACATTAGGCGTAGACTAAAATCATGAATAGGTCACTGAGACAACGGGACAGCGGCGCGGGCTCGTTGGGCTGAAGGGCCTGTTTCCCGTGCTGTGTTGTTCTTTGTTCTTTGTTCTTTGTTCTTTGTTCTTTGAATCTAGAATCATAGAATCCCTGCAATGCAGAAGTTGGCCATTTGGCCCATCGAGCCTGCACCAACTCTGACAGAGGTCACCGTCTGTGTGGAGTTTGCACTTTCTCCCCGTGTCTGTGTGGTTTTCCTCCAGGTCCTCTGGTTTCCTCCCGCACTCCAAAGATGTGTGGAGTAGGCTGATTGGCCATGCTAAATTGCCCTAGTGTCAGGGGGATTAGCAAGGTAAATGTGTGGCGTTACAGGAATAGAGCCTGGGTGGAATTGTGGTCAGTACGGACTCGATGGGCTGAATTGCCTCCTTCTGTACTGTGGGGATTCTATGATTCCATCTTACCCAGGCCCTCTCCCCCACCCTGTGCCCGCAATCTCACACATTTACCATGGCTAGTCCATCTAACATGCTGGGGGACTAAGGGGAAACTTAGAATGGCCAGTCTACCTCACCTGCACATTTTTGGAGTGTGGGCGGAAACCGGAGCACCCGGAGGAAACCCACGCAGACACGGAGAGAATGTGAAAACCCCACACAGGCAGTAACCCGAGGCTGGAATAGAACCTGGGTCCCTGACGCGATGAGGCAGCTGTGCCAACCGCTGTGCCTTCTGCTGTAATCACTATTATGTGTGGTGTTGACTGTGGGATAAACATTAGCTCGGCATGTAGTACCATAGAAAAGTCATGGTGCAGAAAGAGGCCATTCAGCCCATTACAGGAAGGATGTAGAGGCTTTGGAGAGGGTGCAGAGGAGGTTTACCAGGATGTTGCCTGGTATGGAGGGGAGATCCTATGAGGAGAGACTGAGAGATTTGGGGTTGTTTTCGCTGGAAAGAAGGCGGCTAAGAGGGGATCTCATTGAAACATATAAGATGATAGAGGTTTAGACAGGGTAGATAGTGATAGCCTTTTTCCTAGGATGGAGAAAGCTAGCACGAGGGGGCACGATTTTAAATTAAGTGGGGGTAGTTATAGGACTGATGTCAGGGGTAGGCTCTTTACCCAGAGGGTGGTGAGGGATTGGAATGCCCTGCCAGCTGCAGTTGTAAATGCGCCTAGTTTGGGGGCGTTTAAGAGATCTGTGGATAGGTTTATGGATGAAAAGGGATTGGTTTAGGCTAGTGGGTCATTGTTTTGTAACTGGTCGGCGCAACATCGTGGGCCGAAGGGCCTGTTCTGCGCTGTAATGTTCTATGTTGTTTGTTCTATGTTCTATGTCTGCGCCAGCCAAAAAAGAGAAAAAGGAAACTCGCTGCTCATTTTAATTCCACTTCCCAGCACTGGGTCCATGGCCTTGCAGGTTACAGCACTTCACACGCTGATCCAGGAACCTTTTCAATGACTGTTTCTTGGAGAGGCTGCACAGACAGTCATCGGAGGCTTGAATCGAATCCGGGTCCCTGGTGCTGTGAGGCAGCAGCGCTAACCCACTGTGCCACCGCGCCACCCAATCTATGCCCACCTTCTTGCCAATGGAAGCAGATTTTCCTTGGATTTTCCTTTGTCTGGGAAAGCAATTAATAACAGACACAAACGGTGTGCAGCAGAGATTGTCATTTATGCACCGCTAGGTAATTGTGACGTCTGGAACTGGCAGTAAAACACTGGGCTGCGTTTTATGTGAATTGTTGTGGTGGGAACCACTGCGGGAGAGATCCCGCCTTGGTTTCCTGGTGGTGGGAAAACCTCCCCGGATAATGTCGGGAGTGAGGAAGGGGCTGACGTGGGATTCCCGGCCGCCGACAGTGTGATGTCATTAAACTCGCCAACGAGCCAAGTGACATCCATCAACCCTGAGCTCACCGCCATGGCAGCATTGACAAGCTTTGACTGGCCATAAATAGCAGGAGAAAGTTCTGGAAGCCCCCTGGCAGAGTCTGTGGAGAGGAAGACAGTTAACGCTTCAGGATAAATGTGACTCTTCTTCAGAACTGAAGAATTCCATCTCCAAAGATTCATATTGGACTCTAACCATTGCTCTCTCTCTCTCTCCGGATTCTCCCCGTCCAATTGAACATTTCCAACATTTTCTGTTTTATATTAGGGCTTCAGCATTTTCAATTTTTTGTTTTTATGGGAAATATTCACAATTATTGTATGTATCTGGCCATTATCATATTGAACAAAGGACAAAGAAAATTACAACACAGGAACAGGCTCCTCCAAGCCTGCACCGACCATGCTACCCGACTGAACTAAAATCCCTACCCTTCCAGGGACCATATCCCTCTATTCCCATCCTATTCACGCATTTGTCCAGATGCCCCTGTACTCTGCACAAAATCCACTGCCTTGTTTGCTAAGTTTCGGTGGTGACTGCAGTTCACAAAGATTTCATTGGCTATAAAGTGTTTGGTGACCTCCTTGAAGAACATGCTAGAGATACCACAGCAAAAGTGCAACTTGGATTCTGACTGTGATGTTAGCTCTTGCACCATCCTCACTTCCACCATTGAACCACTCCCATTTTCCAGCCTATTACAAACCTTTACTTTTCCTTCACTCCCTGAGAACTTCCCCTTGGATTTGTTCAGGGATTTTAGAACATAGAACAGTACAGCACAGTACAGGCCCTTCGGCCCTCAATGTTGTGCCGAGCTATGTCCAAACCCAAGATCAAGCTATCCCACTCCCTATCATTCTGGAGTGCTCCATGTGTCTATCTAATAACCGCTTGAAAGTTGCCAAAGTGTCCCACTCCACTATCACAGCAGGCAGTGTATTCCACAGCCCAACCACTCTCTGGGTGAAGAATCTACCTCGGACATCCCTCCTATATCTCCCACCATGAACCTTATAGTTATGACCCCTAGTAACAGCTACACCCACCTGAGGAAATAGTCTCTGCACTTCCTCTCTATCAATCCTCTCATCATCTTATAAACTTCCATTAAGTCGCCTCTCATCCTCCTGTGCTCCAGAGAGAAAAGCCCCAGCTCCCCCAACCTTTCCTCATAAGACCTACCCTCCAAACCTGGTAAATCTCCTCTGCACTCTCTCCAATGCTTCCACATCCTTCTTATAGCAAGGTGACCAGAACTGCACACAATATTCCAAATGTGGTCTCACCAAGGTCCTGTACAGTTGCAGTATAACCCATGGCTCTTAAACTCAATCCCCCTGTTAATAAACGCTAACACACTATAAGCCTTCTTCACGGCTCTATCCACTTGAGTGGCAACCTTCAGAGATCTGTGGCTATGAACCCCAAGATCTCTCTGTTCCCCCGCATTCCTCAGGACCCTGCCGTTGACCCTGTAATCCCATTCAAGTTTGTCCTACCAAAATGAATCACCTCGCACTCATCAGGATTAAACTCCATTATAGACCGGTGAGTTTGACGTCGGTGGTAGGGAAGTTAATGGAAAAAATACTTAGGGGTAGAATGTATGAGCATTTGGAGCGTTGCGATCTGATTAGGGATACGCAACATGGCTTTGTTAGAGGGAGGTCTTGCCTTACGAATCTGGTGGAATTCTTTGAGGAGGTGACAAAAACGGTTGACGATGGGAGAACCATTGATGTCATCTATATGGATTTCAGTAAGACGTTTGACAAAGTCCCTCACGGTAGGCTGGTAGAAAAGGTTAAGGCGCATGGGATACGAGGCCAGGTAGCTAGGTGGATTGAGAACTGGCTGGGAAATAGGAGACAGAGGGTAGCTGTGGAAGGGACCTTGTCGGGCTGGAGGCCAGTGACCAGTGGTGTGCCGCAGGGCTCAGTACTGGGACCTCTCCTCTTTGTAGTCTACATAAATGACTTGGAAGAGGGCGTAGGTGGTGTGATTAGCAAGTTTGCTGGACTCGTTTAAGATGCAGGGAGAATGGAGGGATATGGTAGGGGATACCAAGATGGCAGGGTTGGCGGGTACGGAACTGGATTGTCAGGTGATACAACAGGATATAGATAGGCTGGTGCAGTGGGCAGATAGGTGGCAGATGGCATTTAATCCTGACAAATGCGAGGTGATGCATTTTGGACGGAATAATGCAGAGAGGAGCTATGAGATTAAAGGGAGGCCGATTAGGAGTATAGATATACAGAGGGACCTGGGAGTGCAGGTTCACAAATCCATGAAGGTTGCATCACAAGTGGAGAAGGTTGTTAGGAAGGCTTATGGGATGTTGGCCTTTATAGGAAGGGGCATAGAGTATAAAAGCTGCTGTCTAATGCTTCAGTTGTACAGAACGTTGGTTAGACCGCATTTGGAGTACTGCGTGCAGTTCTGGTCACCTTACTACCGGAAGGACGTGGAGTCTCTGGAAAGGGTGCAGAGGAGGTTTACCAGGATGTTGCCTGGCATGGGGGGACTGGGTTACGAGGAGAGGTTGAAGAAACTGGGACTATTCTCCTTGGAAAGGCGGAGATTGAGAGGGGACATGATAGAAGTATATAAGATAATGAAGGGAATGGATAGAGTTAATAGTGAGAGACTGCTCTCTAGACTAGATACAAACACGAGAGGTCATCATTTAAGGGTGAGGGGGGAGAGGTATAATTTGGAGGTGAGAAGAAGGTTCTTTACGCAGAGAGTTGTAGGGGTCTGGAACGCGCTACCGAGTAGGGTGGTGGAGGCAGGAACATTGGACTCGTTTAAGATGCAGTTAGATAGGCACATGAGTGAAACGAGAATGGAGGGATATGGTAGGGGATATTAAATAGGGTTAAACCTCTGGAGACACCGGAAAGGCAGGCTGTAAGATTAATATTTTTGACTTTATTCCACAGGTGGAGGTCCACCTCGTGTCAAATGAGGGGCATGCACACGGCGGGTCGTGCGTGGGCTGCTCTTGGAAGTTCCAGGAGTGGCCTAGAACTTCGTGTCGGTGTGTGTGCTTGATCCTGGACCGGTAGATGGGCGCCGCAACAGCTCAGTGACTAGCACTGCTGGCTGTGCAGGCACATGGATTTGGGCCTGTGTCTGTGGGAGTTTGTGCATTCTCCCTGTGGTTTTTTTTAATATATTTTTATTTTTCTGCTGGGAATAGTTTCAGGGATGGCAGTTCAGGCTGTAAGCTGCATCTCCTGTGGGATGTATGTCGTGAGGGAGTCCAGCAGTGTTTCAGGTGGTTTTACTGTGGGAAGTGTGTAAAAGTGCAGTTTCTGGAGGAGCGTGTAAAGGAGCTGGAGGTGGAATTAGAGGAGCTCCGCATAATCCGGAAAGTGGAGGAGAACTTAGAAAGTAGTTATAAGGAGATAGTTACTCCTAGAAATGAGTCTTGGGTCACTGTCAGGAAGAGGGGAAAGAAGCAGTTGGGGGGTCAATCCCCTGGGGCTGTTCCCCTCCAAAATAGGTTTTCGGTCCTGGAGGCTACAGTTGAGGAGGAATCAACTGAGGATAGCCAAAGGGAGCAGGTCTCTGGGGGTGAGCCTATTGGGAAATCTCAGGTGGTTAGGGGTAAGAGGTTGGGCCTCGTGATTGGGGACTCCACAGTTAAGGGGACGGATAGGAGAGTTGGAGGTAAGGGTAGGGACTCGGGGCTGGTGTGTTGCCTACCTGGGGCTGGGGTCCGGGATGTATCGGACAGGGTATTCAGGACTCTTAGGGGAGAGGGAGATCAACCCCAAGTTATAGTTCATGTGGGGACACATGACATAGGGAGATTAAGGGAAGGGGAAATTAAACAAAGATTTATGGAGTTGGGGTGGAAACTAAAGGCCAAGTCTGGAAGAATAGTTATATCCGGACTCTTGCCTGTGCCACGGGATAGTTTAGAGAGGAATGGAGAGAGGGAAAGTTTGAACTCGTGGCTGAGGGGATGGTGCAGGAGGGAGGGGTTCAGGTACTTAAGCAATTGGGGCTCAGTCTGGGGAAGGCGGGACCTCTATATGAGTGATGGTTTACACCTGAACCAGAGGGGAATCAATATCCTGGGGGGTAAATTTGCAAAGGCTATGCGGGGAGATTTAAACTGATTTGGGGGTGGGGTGGGATATTGAGTAGAGGGGGTGAAAGGGAGGGGGGCATAGATGGGGAATGCAAGGCACGGCGTAGTGGGGGTGGGGCGGAGCAGGGTTTGAAATGCATGAGCTTTAATACTTTAAAGGTAGGGGAGGACCGCAGGAAACATGGGAGGGAGGTTAGACAGGAGGTGGAGAAGGGAAATGCCCAGACTGAGGGGCTGAAGTGTGTATATTTTAATGCAAGGAGTATAGTAAATAAGGTAGATGAGCTTAGGGCGTGGATAGCTGCTTGGGAATGTGATGTGGTGGCCATTACGGAGACTTGGATGTCTCAGGGACAGGACTGGGTACTTCAGGTGCCAGGTTTCAGATGTTTCAGGAAGGACAGGGAGGCTGGCGGAAGAGGTGGTGGAGTGGCACTGTTAATAAGGGACAGTGTCATGGCTGCAGAGAAAGAGGATGCCGTGGAGGGACTTTCTACAGAGTCTCTGTGGGTGGAAGTTACGAACAGCATAGGGTCGAAAACTTTGCTGGGTGTATTCTATAGGCCGCCCAATAGTGACAGGGAAGTTGAAGTGCAGATAGGGAACCAGATTCTGGAGAAATGTATTAAAAACAGAGTGGTCGTGATGGGAGACTTCAATTTCCCAAACATCGACTGGAATATCCCTAGAGTAAGGGGTTCGGCTGGAGAGGAGTTTGTTAGGTGTGTTCAGGAAGGTTTCCTGACACAGTATGTGGACAAGCCTACGAGGGGTGAGGCAGTACTTGACCTGGTACTGGCGAATGAACCAGGGCAGGTGATGGATCTCTCGGTAGGAGAGCATCTTGGGAATGGTGATCATAATTCTATCTCCTTCACAATTGCATTGGAACGAGATAGGATCAGACAGGCTAGGAAGGTGTTTGTCTGGAGTAAGGGGAGATACGAAGAAGTCAGGAAGTTACTTGGACAAATAAACTGGAAGGAGGCATTCTTAGGGAAGAGTACCGAAGGAAGGTGGCGGATATTCAAGGAATGTTTGTCTAGCGCTCTGCATGACAATGTTCCGATAAGGCAAGGGGGTTTTGGTAGGTCGCGGGAACCGTGGTGCACGAAGGCTGTGTTGAACCTAGTCAGGAGGAAAAGGAAGGTATACAAAAGGTTCAGGGAACTAGGAGAGGTTAAGGATCTTGAAGAATATAAGGACTGTAGAAAGGAGGTTAAAAGGGAAATTAGGAGAGCCAGAAGGGGTCATGAGAAGACCTTGGCGGGTAAGATTAAAGAAAATCCCAAGGCCTTCTATAAGTATGTGAAAGGTAAAAGGGTGAGAAGGGAAAGGATAGGACCTATAAAAGATGAAGGGGGAAAGGTCTGTGTAGAACCAGAAGAAATGGCGGAGGTGCTTAATGAGTACTTTGCATCAGTATTCACAGTGGAAGCTGATTTGGGAGATCTTGCTATGGACTTGCAGCAGGTGGAAAAGATTGAGTACGTGGACATTAAAGAGGAGGATGTGTTAGAACTTTTGAATTCTATCAAGGTAGATAAGTCGCCGGGACCAGATGGGATGTACCCCAGGATACTGTGGGAGGCCAGGGAAGTGATTGCAGAGCCCTTGGCGATGATCTTTGCGTCGTCAATGGAGACGGGAGAGGTTCCGGAAGATTGGAGGATTGCGGATGTAGTCCCTATTTTCAAGAAAGGGAACAGAGATAGCCCGGGAAATTACCGCCCGGTGAGTCTGACCTCAGTGGTTGGTAAGCTGATGGAGAGGCTTCTGAGGGACAAGATTTACGACCATTTGGAGAGGTTTGACATGATCAGGAATAGTCAGCATGGATTTGTCAAGGGCAGGTCGTGCCTTACGAGCCTAGTTGAGTTCTTCGATAATGTGACTGACCACATTGACGAAGGAAGTGCCATGGACGTAGTGTACATGGACTTCAGCAAGGCTTTTGATAAGGTCCCCCATGCAAGACTTCTTGAGAAGGTGAGAGGGCATGGGATCCAAGGGCCTTTGGCCTTGTGGATCCAGAACTGGCTTGCCTGCAGAAGGCAGAGAGTGGTTGTGGATGGGTCTTTTTCGGAATGGAGGTCAGTCGCCAGTGGGGTGCCCCAGGGATCTGTTCTGGGACCCTTGTTGTTTGTCATTTTCATAAATGACCTGGATGAGGAAGTGGAGGGATGGGTTAGCAAGTTCGCTGATGACACGAAGGTCGGCGGTGTTGTGGATGGTCTGGAAGGATGTCAAAAGTTGCAGCAGGACATAGATAGGATGCAGGAATGGGCGGAGAAGTGGCAGATGGACTTCAACGCGGATAAATGTGTAGTAGTCCATTTCGGCAGAACCAACGGGATGAACGAGTACACTATTAAGGACAGGGGTCTTAGTAGCGTTGAAGAGCAGAAGGATCTCGGGGTCCGGGTTCACAGGACTCTTAAATCGGCCTCGCAGGTGGAGGAGGTGGTCAAGAAGACGTATGGTGTACTGGCCTTCATTAATCGAGGGATTGAGTTTAGGAGTCGGGAGGTAATGCTGCAACTTTACAGGACCCTCGTCAGGCCTCATTTGGAGTACTGTGCGCAGTTCTGGTCGCCTCACTATAGGAAAGACGTAGAAGCTATTGAAAGGGTGCAGAGGAGATTTACAAGGATGTTGCCTGGACTGGGAGGCATGCCTTATGAAGATAGGTTGAGGGAGCTGGGACTCTTTTCCCTGGAGAGGCGAAGGTTGAGAGGCGACCTGATAGAAGTTTATAAAATGTTGAGAGGAATAGATAGGGTGGACTCTCAGAGGCTATTTCCCCGGGTTGAAATGCATCCGAGGGTTCTGAAAGAAATCGCGGAGGTGATAGTGGATGCCTTGGTGGTTATTTTCCAGACGTCGCTGGATTCCGGGGAAGTGCCGGAAGATTGGAAAACGGCTAATGTTACGCCGTTGTTTAAGAAGGGTGCCAGGCAAAAGGCGGGGAATTATAGGCCGGTTAGTTTAACGTCTGTGGTAGGTAAAATGTTAGAAACCGTCATTAAGGAGGAAATAGCGAGGCATCTTGAGGGGAATTGCTTGATAGGGCGGACGCAACACGGTTTCATTAAAGGGAAGTCGTGTCTGACAAATTTACTGGAGTTCTATGAGGATGTGTCTAGGGCAGTGGATGGAGGAGAGCCGGTGGATGTGGTCTTTCTGGATTTTCAGAAGGCGTTTGACAAGGTACCTCACAAGAGGTTATTGCAGAAGGTCAGGGGACATGGAGTTGGGGGTAGGGTGTTAGCGTGGATAGAGGATTGGTTGTCAAATAGGAGGCAGAGAGTGGGGGTCAATGGATGCTATTCGGATTGGCGGTTGGTGACTAGTGGGGTGCCTCAGGGGTCGGTGCTGGGGCCTCAGCTATTTACCATTTATATAGATGATCTGGAGGAGGGAACCGAGTGCAGGGTGTCGAAATTTGCTGATGACACCAAGATTGGGGGAAAGGCAAATTGTGCGGAGGGTGTGGAGAGTCTGCAGAAGGATCTAGATAGGCTGGGCGAATGGGCCAGGAAATGGCAAATGGAATTTAATGTTGGCAAGTGTGAGGTGGTCCACTTTGGTAGGAGGAATGGTAGGAAGGACTATTACTTACGGGGCGAAAAACTGCAGCAGGCGACGGTGCAGAGGGACCTCGGGGTCCTTGTGCATGAGTCGCAAAAACCCAGCTTGCAGGTGCAGCAGGTGGTCAGGAAGGCGAATGGGATGCTGGCCTTCATAGCGAAGGGGATTGAATATAAAAGTAGGGAGGTCTTGCTGCAGCTGTATAGGGCATTGGTGAGGCCGCAGCTGGAGTACTGTGTGCAGTTTTGGGCGCCGCACCTGCGCAAGGATGTTTTGGCCCTGGAGGGAGTGCAGAGGAGGTTTACTCGGCTGATACCGGAGTTGAGGGGATTGAGCTATGAGGAGAGGCTGAATAAACTAGGCTTGTACTCGTTAGAGTTTAGAAGAATGAGGGGAGATCTCATTGAGACGTATAAGATGATGAATGGGATGGATAGGATAGAGGTGGAGAGACTGTTCCCGCTCAAAAAAGACAGTAGGACTAGGGGGCACAGCCTCAAGATAAAGGGGGGGCGGTTTAGAACAGAGTTGAGGAGGAACTTCTTCACTCAAAGGGTGGTGAATCTCTGGAATTCTCTGCCCGTTGAAGTGGTGGAGGCTGCCTCGCTAAATATTTTTAAGAAACGGGTTGATGGGTTTTTGATAAGAGAAGGGATTAAGGGTTATGGGGAGAGGGCGGGAAGGTGGAGCTGAGTCACGACAGATCAGCCATGATCTTATTGAATGGCGGGGCAGGCTCGAAGGGCCAGATGGCCTACTCCTGCTCCTATTTCTTATGTTCTTATGTTCTTATGTTCTTATGAAATGGTCGCTACGAGAGGACACAGATTTAAGGTGCGGGGAGGGAAGTACAGAGGTGATGTTAGGGGTAAGTTTTTCACTCAGAGGGTGGTGAGTGATTGGAATCGGCTGCCGTCGTCGGTGGTGGAGGCGAACTCGCTGGGGTCTTTTAAAAGACTTCTGGATGAGTATATGGGGTTTAATGGGATTGGGGGTTATAGATAGGTCTATAGATTGGTGGGGTTGATGCGATTGGCGCAACTCGAGGGCCGAAGGGCCTGTTTGTGCTGTAATGTTCTATGTTGCGTGGGTTTCCTCCGGGCGCTCCGGTTTCCTCCCACACCCCAAAGATGTGCTCTCAGGCTAATCGGTTTTTTACCAAATTGACACTATTTCTTCCCTGAATCTGACTGAGTAGGGTTCCATTCGTAGCCATGCAGGGTAGAATAGGTGTAGGGTGATGTGGCGGCGCGGGCTCGTTGGGCCGAAGGGCCTGTTTCCCGTGCTGGATTGTTCTTTGTTCTTTGTTCCATCTGCCACTGAAAAGAGATCTTTTAGATCTCTTAGCTTCACCCAGATCTGATGAAAGCTCATCCTCCTGAGACTTTGGCCGGAATCCTTCAGCCACACTGGACTAAAAGCCAGAAATTCCCCGCCCGACTGCCAATGGGGTTTCACACTGAACGCAACCCGCTGGCTGAAATCTCAGTGGCGGGCGGGATGGGAGAATTCCGGCCGTCTTCTCGGTTTCTCTCTCCAGCGACGCTGCCTGACCTGCTGAGCGTCTCCAGCACTCCCCGTTGCGGGTTGCTGTAACAAGGCCAGTTCCCTTCTCCGTGGGGTCGCTGCCTTCCACCAGGCTCATCCATCCAAAGTCACAAGAGGACAGACAGCTGACGAGATCATGCGACGCAAAGTGATGCCAGTTTGCAGATTACGGGGTGATTTGCAAGAACAGATTGCGAGGATTCTCCGCTCTTATACGCACCATTAATCATCATTACAACAGCCCAGCTTTTCACGAAGCTTCTTTCCTGCAGCTCAGTCACCTTATCGGCCAGCTGCTCAGGCCGTACCACGGTGAGGGGCTTTGGGCTGCAGGGCCAAGAGTACAGTTCGTGGAGAGGATGGGTGAATTTACTGATCTCATAGAACCCTACAGTGCAAGAAGGAGGCAATTCGGCCCATCGAGTCTGTACTGGCTACAACCCCAGCCAGGCCCTATCCCCATCACTACCCTCGCTAGTCCTCCTGTCACCAAGGGGCGATTTAAGCATGGCCAATCCACCTAACCTGCACATCTTTGGACTGTGGGAAGAAACCGGAGCACCCGGAGGAAACCCATGCAGACATGGGGAGAATGTGTAAATTCTGCGCAGACAGTGACCCGAGCCGGGAATTGAACCCAAGTCTCTGGCGCTGTGAGACAGCAGTGATAACCGCAATGAGCCACCTTGTCGCCTGTAATATGACAATTACATAGAACATACAGCAGATAAACAGCCCAACTGGAATCTGCTGGTGTTCTGTATCTGCACACAAATCATCTCCAACCCTTCTTTATTTCACTCTATTAGCGTACCATCTTACTCCTTTATCCCTCAGCTTCTTTCCTCCATTTCCTCCCCCTCCGTGGTAACAAGCTCCAAAGACCAACCATTCCCTCTGTAATGAAGATTACCCTGAAGTCTTTCCTGGAATTATTTGTGACTAACATACATTTATGACCTCCTGGTTTTGGATTCCCTACATCTGAAAACATCCCCTCTGTTTTTACAGTATCAAAGCCTTTCGCAGTCTTCAAGACCTGAATCAGGCCAACCCTGAGTCTCCCAGTGCAAGAGAAAAGAATCTCACCTTCAAATGGGATTTGACAGGTTGGTGATTGGGAAGATGGTCCGACCAGTGGGAGAGACTCGAACCAGGGGATGCAGTTTAAGAAGAAGAGGTTTACAGGATAACACTCTGAAGAGGAGAAATGTTTTCTCTCAAACGGGCTTGAGTCTGTGAAATTCTCCTCTGCGAAACACAGCAGAGGCTGGGTCATTGAATTTACTCAAGGCAGGATTGGTCAGAATTCTGATAGACAAGGGAGTCAAGATTAATGGGAGGGAGTAGGGGCAGATGACAAAGTGGGGTTGATATCACAAACAGATCAGTCATGATCTTACTGAATGGTGGAGCAGGCTCGAAGGGCTGAGTGGCCTCCTCCTGTTCCTAAGTCCAAAATAAGGAGGGGGGCGGGGGAGCAGTTTAGAACGGAGTTGAGGAGGAACTTCTTCACTCAAAGGGTGGTGAATCTCTGGAATTCTCTGCCCGTTGAAGTGGTGGAGGCTGCCTCGCTAAATATTTTTAAGAAGCGGGTTGATGGGTTTTTGATAAGAGAGGGGATTAAGGGTTATGGGGAGAGGGCGGGAAGGTGGAACTGAGCCACGACAGATCAGCCATGATCTTATTGAATGGCGGGGCAGGCTCGAAGGGCTAGATGGCCTACTCCTGCTCCTATTTCTTATGTTCTTATGTTATGTTCTTATGTTCTTATTCCTACATTCCTATGTAATATGTTCAAAATAGATATAGCCTCTTGGTTCTGGTGTCACGCTTTTTTGCGTATGTAACATCACTTAGGAATTACAACACAGAGTCAGGCCATTTGACCCAACTAGTCTATGCTATCCTTTGTGCTCTACATGAGCCGCCTCCCAGTTCTCTTCAGCTCAGCCTGTCGTTCTTCTATTCCTTTCACTCTCATGTGGATATTAAAACCCTGATCCTGTTTTCAAATCCTTTCCTTCTCCCTAATCTCCTCCTACCCTGTTACCCTTTCACATCTCTCGGCTCCTGCAATTCTCAGTTCGAATTGCCCCCACACTGGATGCTTCAGTTGCCTAGCTGCTAAGCTCTGTAATTCGTTCTGTAAACCTCTCTCCCTCTTTACACTGCTCATTAAAATCTAGCTTTGCGACCGAACTCCTCATGTGGCTGAGTGTTAAATTTGAACATTCCTGTAAAGTGCCTCGTGATGTTTCACCGTGTTAGGAGTGCTGTAGAAATGTGAGTTGGTGCCACTGTTAAGTGTGGCTGCTTCACTACTCTGTGGCTGTGAAGGAGGTCTGGCTGCAGACGTGTGTGGCAGCTAAATGCAAAAGGTGACCTGTGTGCAAGGACACGAGTTAGGGAGCACTCTTCACTCAAGTGTTGCAATTGTCAGGAGCGCACCATAATGTTAGTGGGAGGTGCTAGCAAGTGGCAGATTTTATTTTTGTTCCTTTTTGGGCTGTGAACGTTGCTGGCAAATCTGGTGTTTGTTGCCCGTCTATATTTTCCTTGAGATGTTAGTGGCGGCGGGTTTTGTTTAATCTATTGCAGCCCACGTGGTCATTCCTTGTTGTGGGCTCAGTGGGTTGTCGGCACGGTGGCACAGTGGGTTAGCACTGCTGCCTCACAGCGCCAGGGACCTGGGTTCGATTCCTGGCTTGGGTCACTGTCTGTGTGGAGTTTGCATGTTCTCCCCATGTCTGCATGGGTTTCCCTCTGGCTGCTCCAGTTTCCTCCCACAGTCTAATGATGTGCAGGGTTAGGTTGATTGGCCGTGCTACATTACCCCTTAGTGTGTCAAGATGTGTAGTTCAGGGGGATTAGCAAAGTTTATTAGTCACAAGTAGGCTTACATTCACACTGCACTGACGATACTGTGAAGACCCCCTAGTTGCCACACTTTGGCACCCGTTTGGGTACACATGTGGGAGAATTTAGTATGGCCAATTTACCTAACCAGCACATCTTTGGGAGGAAACTGGAGAACCTGGAGGAAACCCATGCAGACATGGGGAGAATGTACAAACTCCACACAAACAGTGACCCAAGCCGGGAACATGGATCCCTGGCGCTGTGAGGCAGCAGTGCTAACCACTGTGCCACCATACCACCACGGTAAGAACATAAGAACATAAGAAATAGGAGCAGGAGTAGGCCATCTGGCCCTTCGAGCCTGCCCCGCCATTCAATAAGATCATGGCTGATCTGTCGTGACTCAGCTCCACCTTCCCGCCCTCTCCCCATAACCCTTAATCCCCTCTCTTATCAAAAACCCATCAACCCGTTTCTTAAAAATATTTAGCGAGGCAGCCTCCACCACTTCAACGGGCAGAGAATTCCAGAGATTCACCACCCTTTGAGTGAAGAAGTTCCTCCTCAACTCTGTTCTAAACTGCCCCCCCTTTATCTTGAGGCTGTGCCCCCTAGTCCTACTGTCTTTTTTGAGCGGGAAGAGTCTCTCCACCTCTATCCTATCCATCCCATTCATCATCTTATACGTCTCAATGAGATCTCCCCTTATTCTTCTAAACTCTAACGAGTACAAGCCTAGTTTATTCAGCCTCTCCTCATAGCTCAACCCCCTCAACTACGGTATCAGCCTAGTAAACCTCCTCTGCACTCCCTCCAGGGCTACAGTGTTAGGGCTTGGGTGTGATTGTTATTGGTGCAGACTTGATGGGCCAAATGGCACTGTAGGGATTCTATAATTCTACGATTGCAGTGTTAATGTAAGCCTACTTGCGACATTAATAAATAAACTTTAAAATTTGTACTTAGCTGCTTCAGAGGGAAGTTAAGAATTAATTATGTCAGTGTGGGACTGGAGTAATAAAAGATCCAAAGATAATGATGGCATGTTTTCTTCCTGAAAGGACAGTATGATAAATTTCATTTACTATCGCACCATTAATGTGGCGAAACATCCCATGATGCATCACAGGAAAATGACACTGAGCCACATAAGGATAGGTTAGGACAGTTGACCCAAAGTTTGGTCAAGGAGGAAGGTTCAAGGTACATTGTCAAGGGTCAAGGAAAGATAGAGAGGCTGAGAAACATCGGAAGGAATGCCAGAGCTTAAGCAGCTGGATGCACAACGCTAATGATGGAATAATTAAAATTGGGGATGCTCAAGAGGCCCAAACTGAGAGATTCATAGAATCCCTACAGTGCAGAAGAAGGCCATTTGGACCATTGAGTCTGCACTCACCACAATCCCATCCTCGCCCTATTCCCATTACCCCACATTTTTTCCCTGCTAATCCCCCAGACACTAAGGTCAACTTAGCATGGCCAATCCACCTAAACGCACGTCTTTGGACAGTGGGAAGAAATACACACAGTCACGGGCGGAGGGGAAGGTGCAGACTTCACACAGACAGTGACCCGAGGCTAGAATTGAACCCTGGTCCCTGGCGCTGTGAGGCAGCAGTGTTCACTGTGCCATCCCAGCGGGCACAGAGATCTGAGAGGCTTTAAGGGCTGTCGGAAGTTACAGGAGTAGAGATGGTCAAGGCAAATTTGCAAGTCGGGGCGGGAATTTGAAAATTCACAGTGATACATGGTCAGGAGTCAATATTGGTCAGCAAACCACAGGGGTGCTGGGTAAGTCCTGCTTGGTGTGAATCAGGGATGGGGGCAACACGGTTTGGATGAGTTTAGGTTTATGGAGAAGATAGGAGACCAGCCAGGAGAGAACTGAAATAGTTGTGAATTGAGCTAATAATACAGAATCCAAATAAAACATTGCTTGCATTACATTTTAGCCTAAGAGGCAGAACAATCTTGTCAGCTGCCGTTAATTAAATATTTTGTTTTACTGTCAGCAACCAATAACATCTAACTGGTGAAAGTTACAAATTATTTCATTTGGCAAACATGAACACTTTCAATTACTGTCACTGAGTACGAGTGCAGGAGAAAGCTGATGGACTGATCGGGCCTCCTGTTGCTTCTAGGCCCCAGCAGCATCCTCTGTGAATGAAGTGATTGCATCAGGTTTTGGCTGATGCCTTGCAGAGGAGGCTCACACATGTCTGGGTATGAAATCAGAACATAACAGCGATCAGATCCGATTTCTGTCACTTCACTCGATCGGCACACAAGCAAACCTGGAGCTAACTGGCAAGAACCGGCAACACTGAGAGTTTCTGAGAACCAGCCTTTCCTGATCATTGATTCGAGTTTAACAAGATCATTTAGAGAGAGCCTTCCCCGCCTCTTCTGACCCCCCCCCCCCCGCAACCATCACCCCCGTTGTAACACCCAGCTGTTCTGTAAACAACCTCAGCGTTATGGGCAGCACGGCGGCACAGTGGTCAGCACTGCTCTCTCACAGCACCAGGGACCCGGGTTCGATTCCCGGCTTGGGTCACTGTCTGTGTGGAGTTTGTACATTCTCCCCATGTCTGTGTGGGTTGCCTCCCATAGCTTGAAAGACGAGCTGGATAAGGTGCATTGAACTGAACAGGTACCAGAGTGTGGTGACTAGGGAAATTTCACTGTGACTTCATTGCAGCATTAATGTAAGCCTACTTCTGGCTAATAAATAAACTTCATTTTTGCCTTCACTGCTTTACTAGAAAGCTTCTGTAAATTCATCATTCATTGTGAACAATGTATTTTGATGAGATATTTGATTTGATTTATTATTGTCACGTGTATTAGGATACAGTGAAAAGTATTGTTTCTTCTGCGCTGTACATACTGTTCATAGAGCACATGGGGGGAAGTGGGAGGCAATGGCTTAGACTAATAATTCAGAAACTCAGCTAATGTTCTGGGGATCCGCGTTCGAATCCCAGCACGGCAGTTGGTGGAATTTGATGTCAATAAAAAATATCTGGAATTAAGAAACTGCTGATGACCAGGGACCCATTGTCGATTGTTGGAAAAACCCATCTGGTTCACTAATGTCCTTTAGGGAAGGAAATCTGCCATCCTTATCTGGATTGGTCTACTTGTATATGAATAAGTTGAATGTCAGATTTGCTCCCATTACAATAATGACTTCACTTCATTGGTTGGAAAGCTCTTTGGAACATCCTGAGTGTTGTATATTTTATACTTTGGAGCTACGCAGAGATGGCACTCATTTCTATGTCTGCAACAGGTTTTTTTCACAGTGTAGGAAGTTAAGTGACTACAATATGAAAACAGTTAACAGCCGAGCTGTCTCCTGGAACATCATTAGTTAGTTTATGTATTAGTGTCACCAGTAGCCTCACATTAACACTGCAATGAAGGTACTGTGAAATTCCTCTAGTCACCACGTTTCGACATCTGTTCGGGTATTCTGAGGGAAAATTTAGCACGGCCAATTCATCTGACCAACATGTCTTTCAGACTATGGAAGGAAACCGGAGCACCCGGAGGAAATCCATGTAGAAACGGGGAGAATGTGCAGGCTCTGCACAGACAGTGACCCAAGGCCAGAACTGAACCCGAGTCCCTGGCCCTGTGAGGCAGCTGTGCTAACCACTGTGCCAGCCAAGGAGATCCCTGAGGTTCCCTGGGTGAGGATATTGGAGCTGGAGATTCCATTCTCCAGGAAGGGAACAGTGACAGCAAGGACCACCCCTGCAGTCCTGACACGGCCTCTGGAAGCATTTCCCCTGCTCCCTTGTCTACCTTGTCTGGGTCTTAAAAAAAGAACACCCTGCCACTCTGGGCGGGGCAGCTCAGTAGGGAAGCCCACCTCGTATTTCCCTCGCTGCTACTTTTCCAACGGTGTTGCCAAAAATGCGGAGCTGCCAATTGTCCGATTGGGTGCTTACTAGCTGACAGATGTTTGATTTCCTCCTCTTGACAATACGGTTGGGAAATCCCATTCCCATTCATGTCTGTGGAATACCCAATAGACCTCACAACATCATGATGGTTTCCCCCTCCTGGACTTGAGGAAGGTCCATGCTAGCTCTCTGTGTGGCAATCAAACCACTCTCATTCCCCTATCCAATCCCTGGAAATCTGCAAGGTTATTTTCCCAAGTGTCCATCAGATTTTGTTCTGGAATAATTCATTGTCTACCAAGTAATGGTAAACGTGAACCCACGTCTAATGTGGACTCGATGGGCCGAATGTCCTTTTCAGCGCTATACCAATCTGTGACACGCAATGCCACTAACCGCTGCGTCCTCCCATCATCAGAAGCATTTTTAGATGGCAGTAAGTTGGTCTTCAGATGTTTATAGATTGTGGGAAGAGGACAGGACTGTGGGAGTGGAATCTCAGCAATTGTACTGAGTTGTGTGTCTGTCAGGGAGCATCCCTGAGCCACACGGTTGTGAGTACAAGTCCCACTTCAGGTCTGATAATTAAGGTGTAGGCGGAGTGGAGTACTGAGGGGGGTACTGCACTGTCTGAGGTACTGTCTTTCAGATGAGATGTCAAACTGAGGCCCTGGCTGTCTTTTCAGGTGGATGAAGAAGAACAGGAGGCAGTTCTCCCAGTTGCTGGGACCTGAAAGTTGCAGCTTTGAGGAGCGATTGGTGATGCTCGGATTCTTTTCCTCAGAGGCCAGGAGATGACCTAATTGAGGTGTTCAAAATGATGAGGGTACCTGGATAGGATAGACAGAAGAGACATGTTTCCTCTAACTGAGGGGTCAATTATCCCGGGGGGGGGGGGGGGGCACTGATTTAAGACGATGGATAGAAGGGTTCAGGGTGGCACAAGGGCACAGTGGTTAGCACTGCTGTCTCACCGTGCCAGGGACCCAGGTTCCATTCCGGCTTTGGGTGACTATCTGTGCGGAGTCTGCACACATTCTCCCCATGTCCGCATGGGTTTCCTCCAGTTTCCTCCCACAGTCCAAAGATGTGCAGGTTAGGTAGATTGACCATGCTAAATCGCTCCTTAGTGTCCTGAGATGCCTAGGTTAGGAGGATCAGCACGGTAAATGTGTGGGGATAAGGCCTGGGTAAGAAGATTGGTTGGACAGTCAGTGCAGACCTGATGGGCCGAATGGCCTCCTCCTGTACCATAGGGATTTATTTGTTGTGCAGGTTTTGAGATGTCCAGCGGCTGTGAAAGGTGCTATACAAATACAAGTTTCTTATTGTCCTGCTTGTAGCATTAGTAAGAAATCCTGTTTTACTGCAGACAAATTTCTACACATTGAGCCCCCAAACTGAAGATCACGGTTTAACTCTTTACTTTAAAGTTAACATTTTATTTCAGCTTGCTTCATTGGACAAGCAAGATACCTTGTGAAAATGGCTAGTTTTGGATTTCCAATATCAGACACTGGCTTTTTACTTTTACAATTACTTTTTAACTTTAGGGAAAGAATGCAATAATAAATAACAAATTAAACCTCGACAGTCTTGTCCCCTTTGTGCTTTCTCCACACCCGACTTCTTTATAATTGTGTTTATGCGAAATCCATTCTGGACTAATGCATTTCTTAGACGCGCATAATTGCATTCTTATCGAAATATCTCCGTACATGTGTTATTCGTAAATAAATAAACACGTTTCTGCAGCAATTCTCCTCTTATTAGCCATAAATGACCAGGTTTATATAGTTCCACAGTTTGACTTGTTGAATTAATTTCACACCTGCCCCCTGGAATGCTGATCCAATATCAGAATCATTGTGCTAACTCTGATAGCACCACAATAGCTTAATATCGAGAGATTCTTCTTCTGCTGAATGATATTCAGTATTCCTGCTTATAGAATTGCTTCAATGTCAATAAATCAATTTGTTACCTTTGTCAGAAGAAGCAGATCCACAATTTTGAGGAGGGGAATGCATGTTTTTTTAAAATTTATTCATTGGTCATGGACATTTATTGCCCATCCCTGGTTGCCCTTGGAGGGCAGTTGAGAGTCAACCACATTGCTGTGGCTCTGGAGTAACATGTAGGCCAGACCGGGTAAGGACGGCAGATTTCCTTCTCTAAAGGGCATTAGTGAACCAAATGTGTTTTTCCGACAACGGTCGTCAGTAGATTCTCAATTCCAGATACTTTTCTTTAAATTCAAATTCCATAAGAACATAAGAAATAGGAGCAGGAGTAGGCCATCTGGCCCTTCGAGCCTGCCCCGCCATTCAATAAGATCATGGCTGATCTGTCGTGACTCAGCTCCACCTTCCCGCCCTCTCCCCATAACCCTTAATCCCTTCTCTTATCAAAAACCCATCAACCCGTTTCTTAAAAATATTTAGCGAGGCAGCCTCCACCACTTCAACGGGCAGAGAATTCCAGAGATTCACCACCCTTTGAGTGAAGAAGTTCCTCCTCAACTCTGTTCTAAACCGCCCCCCCCCCCTTTATCTTGAGGCTGTGCCCCCTAGTCCTACTGTCTTTTTTGAGCGGGAACAGTCTCTCCACCTCTATCCTATCCATCCCATTCATCATCTTATACGTCTCAATGAGATCTCCCCTCATTCTTCTAAACTCCAACGAGTACAAGCCAAGTTTATTCAGCCTCTCCTCATAGCTCAATCCCCTCAACTCCGGTATCAGCCGAGTAAACCTCCTCTGCACTCCCTCCAGGGCCAAAACATCCTTGCGCAGGTGCGGCGCCCAAAACTGCACACAGTACTCCAGCTGCGGCCTCACCAATGCCCTATACAGCTGCAGCAAGACCTCCCTACTTTTATATTCAATCCCCTTCGCTATGAAGGCCAGCATTCCATTCGCCTTCCTGACCACCTGCTGCACCTGCAAGCTGGGTTTTTGCGACTCATGCACAAGGATCCCGAGGTCCCTCTGCACCGTCGCCTGCTGCAGTTTTTCGCCACGTAAGTAATAGTCCTTCCTACCATTCTTCCTTCCAAAGTGGACCACCTCACACTTGCCAACATTAAATTCCATTTGCCATTTCCTGGCCCATTCGCCCAGCCTATCTGGATCCTTCTGCAGACTCTCCACACCCTCCGCACAATTTGCCGTTCCCCCAATCTTGGTGTCATCCGCAAATTTCGACACCCTGCACTCGGTTCCCTCCTCCAGATCATCTATATAAATGGTAAAAAGCTGAGGCCCCAGCACCGACCCCTGGGGCACTCCACTAGTCACCATCTGCCAATCCAAATAGCACCCGTTGACCCCCACTCTCTGCCTCCTATTTGACAACCAATCCTCTATCCACGCTAACACCCTACCCCCAACTCCATGTCCCTCGACCTTCTGCAATAACCTCTTGTGAGGTACCTTGTCAAACGCCTTCTGAAAATCCAGAAAGACCACATCCACCGGCTCTCCTCTATCCACCGCCCTAGACACATCCTCATAGAACTCCAGTAAATCCACCAGTTGCCATGGTGGGATTCGAACCCAGGTCCCCAGAACGTGAGCAGAGTCTCTGGATTAATAACCCATTGGTAATACCACTAGGCCATTATTGAACCAGAGTGCTGTGGTTGGGGAGTTGACAGAGGCTGCTGACTCTGACCCATTCCACATTTCAGTTTGAGACAGATAGTTCTATAGGGAAAAGCAAATTACTGCGGGTGCTGGAATCTGAAACAAAAACAGGAAATGCTGGAAAAATCTCAGCAGGTCTGACAGCGTCTGCGGAGAGAGAGTAGAGCCAATGTTTCGAGTCTGGATGACCCTTTGTCACCTCTGAAAAAGAGTAATCCAGACTCGAAATGTTGGCTCTATTCTCTCGCCGCAGACGTTATCAGACCTGCTGAGATTTTTCCAGCATTTTCTGTTAATGTTCCAAGTTGGACAATTCCTTGTTGAGGTACCAGTGCTGGGCTCAGCAATTTAGAGACATCTTGGCTCTGACGAAAGGTTACCTGGACTCGAAACGTCAGCTCCTTACAGATGCTACCAGACCTGCTGAGATTTTCCAGCATTTTCTCTTTTGGTTTCGTCTTGCCTGATATTGGGAGTGTTGGTATTGGGATTAAGTAACTCTAACACAGCACAACCACTAGAACAGAATGAACTCAGGAAGTGCTCCAGGTTCCCACCCTCAGTCAGGTGATTTTCCGTGAGCTGTTTTGGGCTCAGGTACTCATTTCCACTTTTACACCCATCCATCGAATCTAATTTACAAGAACACTTTCCAACATTGTCCCTTTGCAAGTGTGAGGTGCTGCAGGTGGGGTACTATTAATAGGTTAGAAATGAATCAAAGCAAATGCTCCTGGCAGGCTACAAACGGTATGAGTGAAACAGAGAACGGCTTGCATCTATAAAGCCCCTTTAATGTTGAAAAATTCACCAACACTCTTGACAGGAACAGAGAAAATTTGACACCAAGCTATAGCATAAAATCACAGAATCATACAGCACAGATTCAACCCATCGAGTCTGCAGAGTATCTTACCCAGGTCCAATCCCCATAACCCCACATATTTACCCCGCTAATCCCCATAACCTAAACATCTTGGTAAGCAAAGGGGCAATTTAGCACAGCCAAGCCACCTAACCCGCACATCTTTGTGCAAACTTCCCATCTGAGGTCGGAATTGGACCCAGGTCCCTGGCTCTGCGAGGCAACAGTGCTAAACCCACTGTGTCACTGTGCCACCAAGAAGATATTTCGATAAGTGAGGAAAGACTTGGTCAAGGAGGTAGTTCTAAAGAGCATCTTAATAGGAGTCGGGAGATAATGCTACAGCTTTACAAGACCCTGGTCAGACCCCATTTGGAGTACTGTGCTCAGTTCTTGTTGCCTCATTACAGGGGGGATGTGGAAACTATTGAGAGGGTGCAGAGGAGATTTACAAGGATGTTGCCTGGATTGGGAGGTATGCCTTATGAAGATAGGTTGAGGGAGCTAGGTCTTTTCTCCTTGGAGAGACGAAGGATAAGAGGTGGCCTGATAGAGGTGTACAAGATATTGAGAGGTATTGATTGGGTGGATTCTCAGAGGCTTTTTCCCAGGGCTGAAATGGTCGCTACGAGAGGACATAGGCTTAAGGTGCTGGGGAGCAGGTACAGAGGAGATGTCAGGAGTAGGTTTTTCACTCAGAAGGTGGTGAGTGAGTGGAATCGGCTGTTGTCGGTGGTGGTGGAGGCAAATTCAATAGGGTCTTTTAAGAGACTTCTGAATGAGTACATGGGATTTAATAGGATTGAGGGTTATAGGTAAGCCTAGTAGGGAGGGATATGATCGGCACAACTTGTGGGCCGAAGGGCCTGTTTGTGCTGTAGTTTTTCTATGTTCTCCATGTTCTATGTTCTAAAAGTGCACAGCAAGTGCATACTTCAGTGGTTAGTGAAAGGCTGGGCTTTATCCCTTGGTGAATCAGTAAGTATTTTAAAATATGCTTGAAGTTCTTTAATTGTCGATCAGACAGGCTGGTGTATTGTTCTGGGTGTAGTTTGGTAGGTCTTATTCAGGTATTCGCAGTCTGAGATAGGTTAACAGTAAGTATTGATTAACTACAAGAAACTATACCCAGAGGTCGAGGAAAGGTCAAAGCTGGGACCTGTTTCCATGCTTGCTCCTACACACAGCTCTGTCCAACATTACACTGACCCCTAGGTGTGGGTCATGTGTTCACATATATCACTGTGTGGGCAGTTCTGTACCCAGTTCCACGTTAATCCTTTATGTCCCAGTTCTTTAGACTACACCTCCCCAAGTCTTTATAAGAACATAAGAAATAGGAGCAGGAGTAGGCCATCTGGCCCTTCGAGCCTGCCCCGCCATTCAATAAGATCATGGCTGATCTGTTGTGGCTCAGCTCCACCTTCCCGCCCTCTCCCCATAACCCTTAATCCCTTCTCTTATCAAAAACCCATCAACCCGTTTCTTAAAAATATTTAGCGAGGCAGCCTCCACCACTTCAACGGGCAGAGAATTCCAGAGATTCACCACCCTTTGAGTGAAGAAGTTCCTCCTCAACTCTGTTCTAAACCGCCTCCCCTTTATCTTGAGGCTGTGCCCCCTAGTAAGAACATAAGAACATAAGAACATAAGAAATAGGAGCAGGAGTAGGCCATCTGGCCCTTCGAGCCTGCCCCGCCATTCAATAAGATCATGGCTGATCTGTCGTGACTCAGCTCCACCATCCCACCCTCTCCCCATAACCCTTAATCCCTTCTCTTATCAAAAACCCATCAACCCGTTTCTTAAAAATATTTAGCGAGGCAGCCTCCACCACTTCAACGGGCAGAGAATTCCAGAGATTCACCACCCTTTGAGTGAAGAAGTTCCTCCTCAACTCTGTTCTAAACCGCCCCCCCTTTATCTTGAGGCTGTGCCCCCTAGTCCTACTGTCTTTTTTGAGCGGGAAGAGTCTCTCCACCTCTATCCTATCCATCCCATTCATCATCTTATACGTCTCAATGAGATCTCCCCTCATTCTTCTAAACTCTAACGAGTACAAGTCTAGTTTATTCAGCCTCTCCTCATAGCTCAATCCCCTCAACTCCGGTATCAGCCTAGTAAACCTCCTCTGCACTCCCTCCAGGGCCAAAATATCCTTATCCAATATATATGCTACTTATCCTAATTTTCCCCATGTATTTACATCATTCTGACGGCCCCATCTCCAAGTTTCTGATATCTGAGGTTCAGGTGGTCTGGGGGCTTTATGACCCTTCCACATCTTGTTCTCACTCCCGTCAGGAGAAGGGTAGACTCTGTCATTGCACGGAAACTTTGCTGAATTGGAGATTGTTTCGGCATCCGGGTATCTTTCTGTCCTCTTTTTCGGGATAAAGAACAAAGAGACCCCCCTACCCCACCACCACCCACCCCCTACCACCTCCCTCCCCCCCCCCCCACACACACACACACACACACACCCCACAAGCCTGCACAGACAATGCTGCCCGACTGAACTGAACCCTTTTCCCAGAACCATATCCCTCTGCTCCTATCCTATTAGTGTATTTGTCAAGACACCCCTTAAAAGTCACTAATGCATCCGCTTCCACTAACTCCCCCTGCAGCAAATTCCAGGCACCCACCACTCTCTGTGTAAAAAACTTGCCTCGTACATCTCCATTAAGCCTTGCCCTTCGCACCTTAAACCTGTGCCCCCCCACCCCGGTAATTGACTCTTCCACCCTGGGAAAAAGCTTCTGACTACCCACCCTGTCCATGCCCCTCATCATCTTGTAGACTTCTATCAGGTCTTTGGCATTGGATGCTCTTTGCCATTCCCCAGTTGCAGTGACCAGATAGTGGTTGGTTTATCCCGCTCTCGATGGAATGGACGAAGACTGGGATCCTCCCTAAAGTGTGTTTTTCTCTTCTTTGCTGCCTGCCACAACACACACTGAGATTGGAGATGGGGCTCTTCCTGTCGTGAGGCTGTGACAAGGAAGTGATTTTTTTTCAAATGGTTGCCTGGATCGACTGGTCAGAATCTCCTTTGCTTTAGTGCAATCTTCCCGGGTCTTGAAAGCATTGAATCTCAGCTTTTGCTGGATATTTAAAGCTGCCTATTCGATCACAAGCACTCTTTTCTATATCAGAGTGAGCTTGGCCACCACATGTCCAGCCATCGGCTCAGGACTTCTTGCACTGTGGATTAAATGTTGTCATGCGAGTGTACCTTTAAGAAAGTTTATTTTTTAAATCATTCAGCTTTCAGCTTCAGCGGTGTCATTGGGGCTTTCAGTTTTGTTTGTGGCTGTCAGGTGCTAGGGGTTTTTTCCTTTGGGCTTTCAGTTTTGTTTTGGGGAGTGTGTTGGAAGCAGTTTAGCAGTAAGCTAAGAAGCATGCTCTCTCTCTTCCTGTTCTCTTTGTTTGGTTCTGAAACTATTATAAATTAGCTGAAGGAAGGCTTATTGCCATCCTGCCTTAAAGAAGCTGTGTTTTGGGAAACAGACTCGACTACAACCTCTTCTGAGGTTATTCTCGAGGGATTTTAGCATTCGACCCAGGAGACTGAATTTCTGTAACAAGTGGGCATTCACCTATGCTGTATTGTGCTTATTTGGAGGGGTTTGTGCATTGGATGTTGGCTTTGGTTTGAACAGGTTGGAGATATATCCTTAAGAGTTATACATTATCGTGGTTGCTGTGTTTCTTGTTTGTAATTGTTAAAAGTTCTTGCTAATTGTCTTGCTATACACGTCAACAATATTCTTAATTAAACTTTGTTTTTTGATAAAAGCTCCATGTGAGTCAGCTAAATCACACCTAAAGTGAAACCTCCCATGCTCATCCTCACCACATTCAACATAAAACGTTACAGGTCAGGTGAGCTTCGTAGAACACCTTGAAATATCTAACCTGACTTGTAATAATGTTGATCTCTGACCATTGCAATGTTTAACTGGTGTAAGATGTTGGGCGTAGCTCGGTAGGTCTTATTAAGATATTTGCAGTCTGAGGTAGTTCAGCAGTAAGTATTTGTTAACTATTAGAAATTATATACATAGGGACAGTAAAGTCCTAAACTGGGAGCTTATAAGAACATAAGAACATAAGAAATAGGAGCAGGAGTAGGACATCTAGCCCTTCGAGCCTGCCCCGCCATTCAATAAGATCGTGGCTGATCTGTCGTGGCTCAGTTCCACTTTCCCGCTTTCTCCCCATAACCCTTAATCCCCTCTCTTATCAAAAACCCATCAACCCGCTTCTTAAAAATATTTAGCGAGGCAGCCTCCACCACTTCAACGGGCAGAGAATTCCAGAGATTTCTCCATGCTTGCCTTTACACAATATTACACTGAGCCCCTGGATGTGGGTTATGTGTTCGCTGACATCACTGTGTTGACTGTACTGTATTTATGTTAACCATTTATGTGCCAGTCCCTTCTATTACACAGGCAAGCATGAAAGGACTGGTTGAGTGATGAAGATGACAGGTTTTTCTCCTCTTCACGCACAAGTACAATGTAGGTAGGGAGAGACGGTGGCATAGTGGTAACTAGAACATACTGGACTCTTAATCCAGAGACCCAGGCTAATGGGGAATGTCAGTTCAAATCCCACCATGGCCGTGGAATTTGAATTCAACTCATAAATCTGGAGTCCAAAGCTAGTTTTAGTAATGGTGACCATGAAACTATCAGCGATTTTCATAAAAACCCATCTGGGTCACTAATGTCCTTTAGGGAAGGAAATCTGCCGTCCTTACCCAGTCTGGCCTACACGTGACTCCAGAGCCACAGCAATGGGACTGACTTTCGACTGCCCTCTGCAATGGCCGAGCAAGCCACTCAGTTCAGGGGCAATTAGGGACGGCTCAGATCCAGTGTAGGGTCGACATGCTGCACTTGCTTGAAGTCATTAGGTTGCAATTCAGCTTCATTTGAAGCAATTTTTTAAAGCGGCATCTCGGCCTTTTGGCTGAGATGCAAATTAGATCAAGCCCTGGAGGAGGAGCTACACCTACTCCAGTCAGCTTGGATCATGTAGATCAAGCCCAAGACAGGAGACCTGTCTTGTCAGCTTGGATTGGGAATGTCCCAACTTGTTGGGACTCTGAATTGGGTTTAATCTGACTTGATTGGATTGGAATAAAGTTTGTAAAAAAAAAATTAGGGACGGGTAACAAATGCTGGCCTTGTCACTGGTGCCCACAACTCATAACAGAATAAAACAAAAATGAATGAGACAAAATGATAGAAGGATACAGCAGGAAAGGAGTGAATTCAGTCCGTCCTGGCAATGACAGCTCTACCCGGTTAGCTCCACTCGCTCCCGCTCTTTGTCGCATTTTCAAGTATTTATCCAATTCCTTGTTGAAGGTTATGACTGAATCTCCTTCCATTTCCATTTCAGGCGGCACATTTCAAATCACAACAACATGTTCAAATGTTCTCCTCCCTGCTCCTTCTGCCCATCACCTTCAACATGTGTCCCCCTGGTTACCAATCCTCCTGCCACTGGAATTAGTTTCTCCTGATTTAATCTATCAAAACCCTTTAATGATTCTGAACCATAGAATCCCAACAGTGCAGAAGGAGGCCATTTGGCCCATCCAAATCCGTACCGGCTCTCTGGAAGAGCGTCTTACCCAGGCTCACCCTCCATCTCCGTAACCCCATACATTTACCATGGCCAATCCATTGAAGTTACACATCTTGAGACACTAAGAGGCAATTTAGTCTGGCCAATGCATTAACCAGCAGGTCTTTGGAGTGTGAGAGCAAACCGGAGTACCCAGGGGAAACCCAGGCAGACATAGGAAGTGCGGCACGGTAGCACAGTGGTTAGCACTGCTGCTTCACAGCTCCAAGGACCTGGGTTCGATTCCCGGCTCGGGTCACTGTCTGTGTGGAATTTGCACATTCTCCTCGTGTCTGCGTGGGTCTCCTCCGAGTGCTCCGGTTTCCTCCCACAGTCCAAAGATGTGCGGGTTAGGTTGATTGGCCGTGCTAAAATTGCCCCTTAGTGTCCTGGGATGTGTAGGTTAGAGGGATTAGCGGGTAAATGTGTGGGGATATGGGGATAGGGTCTGGGTGGGATTGTGGTGCAGACTCGATGGGCCAAAGGGCCTCTTTCTGCACTGTAGGGTTCTATGATTCGTGATTCACTGCTTCCTCACAGTGCCAGAGACCCGGGTTCGATTCCCAACTTGCGTCACCGTCTGTGTGGGGGTTTGTATGTTCTCCCCATTTCTGCGTGGGTCCCCTCCTGGTGCTCTGGTTTCCTCTCACAGTCCAAAGATGTGTGGGTGAGGTGGATTGGCCATGCTAAATTGCCCCTTAGTGTCAGGGAGACTAGTTAGGCTAAATGCATGGGATTATGGGGATAGGGCCTGGATGGGATTGTGTTCGATGCAGACTCGACGGGCTGAATGGCCTCCTGCTGTGCTGGACTGTAGGACTCTATGAACGTGCAAACTCTACACAGTGATCCAGGGCTGAAATTGAAGCCAGGTCCCTGGTGTTGAGAGGCAGCGCTGCTAAGCACTGTGAATATCTCTAACAAATCTCGCTTCAGCCTTCTTCCTCTGCTTTAAGGAGGAAAATCCCAGTCTCTCCACTTGCTCCACATTGCTGAAGTCCAGTATCCTTGATTCCCGTCCAGTAAATCTCCTCTGCACCCTCAAGGTCCTTGCTCTCCGTCTCTCTCTCTCTCTCTCTCTGTATCAATCCCAGTCAGCTTTCAGCATTTTGCCATTCAGTTGATGAAGGTTGACATGGAGCCTGCCCTGAGCGTAAAATGGAATGTGTTTATCGATTGCTGAACCTTGCAGCGGGTCACAGCTGTGGCAGCCATGCGGAACATCTGATCAAGCAGATGGTTTGCGAGGTAAAGCGAGAGAGTTGCCGCATGCGAGGTGAGCTGAGTGAAAAGTTGTCACACCTGGCTGGTATCCCAGCAGGGGAGGTGTTAGAAATCCCTGCCAGCAATTTAATGGGACTTGGAAAATAAAGTACAGTATGTAAAAATATTGTATTTCCCGCTGACCCCTTTCAGTTTCTCTTTGTCTGCTGTGGACTCGCTGCACCTGAACCGTAATCAGACAGTCAGGTGGCATTTCACAATCATGCCAACCTTGTTTTTACCTTGTTATGTTAGCCTTCTTCTCTTATGCTAGCCTTATGTTAGTCTTTACCTTGTTATGTTAGCCTTTCTTGCAAGACGGGATAAATAAAAGGCAGACTTTTGCCAAAAAAGCTTTTAAAAATAAAGCAGAGCTCAAAATCTCTTTTATTAGGCTGATTCAGTATTTTCACACTCTGCCCATGGGGATTGTGAAGAGCAGGGGAGCTCTCTCCGGTGCGCTGGCCAATATTCATCCCTCAACCAAGATGGCTAAGACCCAAGGCCGCAAGAAACTACTAAAGGTCGGGAATGTAGCCCAATCCATCACGCAAAACAGCCTCCCATCCATTGACTCCGTCTACACCTCCTGCTGCCTCGGCAAAGCAGCCGGCATAACTAAGGACCCCACGCACCCCGGACATTCTCTCTTCCACCTTCTTCCATTGGGAAAAAGATACAAAGGCTGAGGTCACGTCTCAACTGACTCAAGAATAGCCTCTTCCCTGCTGAGATAGACTTTTGAATGAACAAACTTTGCATCAAGTTGATCTTTCTCTACATTCTAGCTATGACTGTCACACTACATTCTGCACTCTCTCCTTTCCTTAAGAACAAAGAACAACACAGCACGGGAAACAGGCCCTTCGGCCCAACGAGCCCGCGCCACCATTTCAACATTGTGAGTCCCCTCTCCACCCATGACCCTTGTCTATGCTTATGGCACTCCACATTGGAAACCATTCTCTCTATGAATGGTGTGCTTTGTCTGTATAGTGCGCAAGAAACAATACAATAGCGAACAATACTTTTCACTGTACGCTAATACATGTAACAATAATAAATTAAGCAATAAATCAAGTATTAACTACAGAGTGACTGATGCTCTGATGATTTGCAGACTGGTTAAAGCTCTGGTTACTAGCAACACTATCGTGCTTCCCTGGGACACGATTAGGGTCTTCATGGCTGGTGCAAGTTTCATGGGCTCCCGTGGACCTGGTGAGGAAGGAGGATAGATGTGGGGTTGTGTACATCCTTTTATAGGTGTCAGCTCAGAATTGAAGGTGTGAGCTCTGGTCTCCGTTCCCCAGGAATGTGTGGAGCAGGATGTGGATGGTCAACTGATTCTGAGGCAAAAATACCAGTAGAACGATAGGGGGCCTCTGCCTTTCTGAGTAACACCGTCCGTCATGTCGATAGCTAGCTTCTGAGGCGAGCGAGATTGTTGCCACTATGGGTGTGTATTATTGTGTTCTGCACATTTATTGATTGTTGAACCTTGAAAGAGGCCACATCTGATCAAGCAGATGGCTCGAGACGCATTACAAGAGTGTGCAGTGAAGCTATAATGAGCATCATTAGAAACTCCACAGGAGATCCCTGTACAGACGCAGTTATAAATGCAAGGAAATGGAAGGAAAGAGAACTCAGCCCCCACAGTGGCCCAAAGTACCTCTGATGTCACGAAGAAGCTGTTAACATTACGCAGTGCATGAGCAAAGTGAAGACAGCCATGGCTCAGTGCACAGCTACCTTCCTGACCTGTTGGAGTCCGTGGAGAGCACCTCCATGGCAGTGAGTGCCAGAATTCTGATCCACCGAAATTGGATAATGCATTTCGACGCAAGAGGAAGACTTTGTGCAACTGAGTGCCTGAAACTTGGGGAATAACAAAAATTACAAATTCAAGGGAGACTTATACTTCTAATAGGACTGCCATCCTGGAAGGAGGGATAGAAATTTGAGGTTAGAAAGGAGAAAAGTAACACTCTTTACAATGGGAATCATTTAGCACATTGACTGAACCTGTGTTGGTTAAGTGAAATGAACATTGGACAATCAGCTCAGTACAAACCTGTGACTTTGGCATCCCTGTTGCTCTCTGCTGTCATCTTCTCTTCCGTTGCCACTCTAACATATCTGCCTTTGGTCTGACACACTGCCTCAATAATAATGCATGCCAAATTCAGCGACTGAAGACAAATGTTTCCGACCCATCATGATGGGACTCATGGCGGGAAATCTGACAGCGACGCCAAAATTCCAGGACTGGGCAATCCTGGTGACAGCCTAGAGTCTCATTTTCCTTCTTGGAATCCTATCCCATCTTCAACAAAAGGGCAACGTTGGATGTTTGTCCAGGGACAGTGTGTTCATCTTAGTGTCTTTGATTTGATTTGATTTATTATTGTCACATGTATTAGCATACAGTGAAAAGCATTGTATTTGCGTGCTATACAGAGAAAGTATACTGTTCATAGGGAAGGAAAGGAGTGAGTGCAGAAAGCAGTAATAGCTAACCTGCACATCTTTCGAATGTGGGAGGAAACCAGATCACCCGGAGGAAACTCACGCAGACACCAGAAAACGTGCGAACCCCACACAGACAGTGAACCAAGCTGAGAATTGAACCTGGGTTCCTGAACCTGCTGCGAGGCAGCAGTGCTGATCTCTGTGTTAACATGCGCTTTTGCTGAGAGTTCAAATTTCTGTCCCTGCCCTCTCAGGAGAAGACCCCGTGACACTGTTTACATGAGGGGAAAGAGAACTCCACCTGATGTCCCGGCCAATACATGTCCCTCAGACAATGGTTAATCGAGATGATGCAATTCTTTATCTCAATGAGAGCTAGCTACGCGCAAACTGATTACTGCATTTCTCAACTTTGCAGCAATAACAACATCTCAAAAAGTATTTCATTGAGGGTGAGGATGGGGTTGAGGGAGGGGTTGCGGGTGGGGGTTTGGGTGGAAAGTAAAATCACGGGATACCCTAAAGTCATGAGAGTCACTATGTACATTGCAAGTTATGTGTCTGAGTTGATCTTCCACCTCCCTCTCTTCAAAAGACATTCCTCTTCAGCTGTCCTTTTGTTACTTTGAACCATAGAATCTTACAACGCAGAAGGAGGCATTTGATTCTTTGTGCCGATGCTGGCTTGTTGGGGGGGCTGTCAAAGTTAGCATCTCCTGACCTCCCCTCGCTCCCACTCGCCTTAGAACATAGAACATAGAACATTACAGCACAAACAGGCCCTTCGGCCCTCGAGTTGCGCCGATCACATCAACCCCACCAATCTATAGACCTATCTATAACCCCCAATCCCATTAAACCCCATATACTCATCCAGAAGTCTTTTAAAAGACCCCAGCGAGTTCGCCTCCACCACCGATGACGGCAGCCGATTCCATTCACTCACCACCCTCTGAGTGAAAAACTTACCCCTAACATCACCTCTGTACTTCCCTCCCCGCACCTTAAATCTGTGTCCTCTCGTAGCGACCATTTCAACCCGGGGAAATAGCCTCTGAGAGTCCACCCTATCTATTCCTCTCAACATTTTATAAACTTCTATCAGGTCGCCTCTCAACCTTCGCCTCTCTAGGGAAAAGAGTCCCAGCTCCCTCAACCTATCCTCATTAGGCATGCCTCCCAGTCCAGGCAACATCCTTGTAAATCTCCTCTGCACCCTTTCAATAGCTTCTACGTCTTTCCTATAGTGAGGCGACCAGAACTGCGCACAGTACTCCAAATGAGGCCTGACGAGGGTCCTGTAAAGTTGCAGCATTACCTCCCGACTCCTAAACTCAATCCCTCGATTAATGAAGGCTTGTTTTTTCTATGTGGACAAGTTGTCTCTATAGTAATTTTTATTCACAAAAATGAACCATACACAAAGACATTTATGCCAAAGAAAATGGCAATAAATACAAAAATGTAAATTGTTCTGAGATGCGAAGATTGCTGTGGAAATATGGAATCGCTGTAGTGAACGGCATTGCTCTGCGTCAATGGGGACAGATCCCTGTGGTTCTCTCAAAGCAGTCAGGGTCACACAGACAAGAATCTCACCTAACCTCAACCCTGGAGTCAGAACCAGACTCAGGTCACAGAGTAATAGAATCATTAGTCACGGTCTTACAGACTTCAGGGAGGTGGACTGGGATGGGGGTGGGGGTGGCTGGAGGGGTGGGGATGAGTTGGGGTGGGGGTGGGGGTGGAGGGTGGGGCTGCGGACGGGAGTGCGGGTGGAAAGTAAAATCACAGGATGCCAGAACAACAGATCCATTCATTGGTTTTGTTATTTGTAGAGGACCATTCCGCACCCCCCCCCAACCGCCGATCCCCAATAACAAACATGGAGACAGAGAACAAAGAAAATTACAGCACAGGAACAGGCCCTTCGGCCCACAAAGCCTTGCTCCGACCATGCTGCCCGACTGAACTAAAACCCCCTACTCTTCTGGGAACCTCTATTTCCATCCTATTCATGTATTTGCCCAAATGACCCTTACAAGTCACTATCATATCTGCTTCCACTATCTTCCCTGGCAGCGGATTCAAGGTGCCCGCCACCCCCTCTGCGTAAAAACTTGCCTCGTACATCTCCTTTAAACCTTGCCCCTCACTTCTTAAACCTGTGCCCCCTAGTAAATGAGTCATCCACCCTGGGGAAAAAGCTTCTGACTACCCACCCTGTCCAAAGAACAAAGAACAAAGAACAACCCAGCACGGGAAACAGGCCCTTCGGCCCAACGAGCCCGCGCCGCCACATCACCCTACACCTATTCTACCCTGCATGTCTATGAATGGAACCCTACTCAGTCAGATTCAGGGAAGAAATGGTGTCAATTTGGTAAAAACCGATTAGCCTGAGAGCACATTTTTGGGGTGTGGGAGGAAACCGGAGCGCCCGGAGGAAACCCACGCAACCACAGGGAGAATGCGCAAACTCCCACAGACACAGGCCTTTGATCAGATCTTTGGCATTGGATGCTCTTTGCCATTCTCCAGTTGCAGTGACCAGATGGTGGTTGGTTTATCCTGCTCTCAATGGACAAAGAAGTCAGCTTCTGACTATCCACTCTGTCCATGCTCCCCATAAGCTTCGATCAGGTCTCCCCTTCACCTCTGTCGTTCCATTGAGAATAAACCAAGTTTCTCCAACCTCTCCTCATAGCTAATGCCCTCCATACCAGGGCAACATCCTGGTAAATCTTTTCTGTGCCCTCTCCAAAGCCTCCACATCCTTCTGGGGGTGTGGAGACGAGAATTGAACACGATATTCCAAGTGTTCCATTTGGGTGGGAGGCTGGTTTGAGACTGAAGAAAGGAAGCTGTATCAATGTAGAGTTTGCATTCAAACGTGCGTGCAGGAAATTGTCAATTGCTTGCTTGTGTTGTAAGAGCCTCAGGTTTACTCTGGAGTCCAATAGCACAATATTCCCATGCTAATGGATGAGGATGCTGTCCCGCTCAATTCCCGGGAGACATTTCAATAAATTGCCATTCACCATAATAATTACATGCCCTCTAAAATCTTTAAATTACCATTCTCACTCACCAAAGGTATTATGACTGATTAAGTCAGTTTAATAAAGAATGGTTTTTTGATTGCGGGCATACAAATTAATTTATGATTTGGAGTAATCTCTTTAAGTGGAACTGCCTAATACTTAAACCTTTTAGAATTTAAGAGAAAATATCGAGCAATGGTGAGTGAGACAGTAAGCAAGGGAAAGTACAACAAGGCGGGGGGGGGGGGGGGGGGGGGGGGCAGCATTCTCATTGTGAGCAGGAATGGTTTGAGCCTCCGTGAGTTCACTTTGGAAATGTGAGCATGTCTCTGAGATTCTCAATATCTAACATAGAACCCTATCTGGTCCTGAATTCCCAATATATGCTCTTAACATCCAAAAGTCCAGATATTGGTGGATTGGCCATGCTAAATTCTCCCTCAGTGTGCCCAAACAGGCACTGGAACGTGGTGACTGGGGTATTTTCACAGTAACTGCACTGCGTTGTTAATTTAAGCTTACTTGTGATTTATAAATAAACTTTTAATATGGATCCGTACGTCAAGAATGCTGAAATTGGGAATTTAATTCCAGATGTAAAGACTGCATTCACTTTTACTGGCTGTTTAGAGTAGAATCATAGAAACCTGACAGTGCCGAAGAAGGCCGTTCGGCCCATCGCCAACAACAATCCTGCCCAAGACCTATCCCCAGAATTCCACAACACAAACCCCTGCTAATCCCCGTGACACGAAGGGACCATTTAGCATGGCCAATCAACCTAACCTGCGCATCTTCCTTTCTCCATCTCTGCAGGTGATCTCTCTATTTCTCCTCTGAGATATTATTTAGAATTGGAAAGTGTTGGCTTGACAATACAGCTGTGCTGATACTGACCTCACTTATTTACCTACTGCATGCCAAGTATTGTATCAACCAATCACCAACCAGGGGAGGCAATGCTATTATCGCTAGACCATTAATCCAGAAACTCAGCTCACGTTCTGGGGACCTGGGTTCGAATCCCTCCACAGCAGATGGTGGAATTTGAATTCAACAAAAAAAATCTGAAATTAAGAGTCTACTGATGACCGCGAAACCATTGTTGGAAAAACCACCTGGTTCACGAATGTCCTTCCGGGAAGGAAATCTGCTGTCCTTACCTGGCCTGGTCTACATGTGACTCCAGAGCCACAGTCAATGTGGTTGACTCTCCACAGCCCGCTGAAATAGCTCAGCAAGCCACTGAGTTCAAGGGCAATTAGCAGCAATGCTAACCACTGTAGCACCATAAGAATATAAGAACATAAGAAATAGGAGCAGGAGTAGGCCATCTGGCCCTTCGAGCCTGCCCCGCCATTCAATAAGATCATGGCTGATCTGTCGTGGCTCAGCTCCACCTTCCCGCCCTCTCCCCATAACCCTTAATCCCCTCTCTTATCATAAACCCATCAACCCGCTTCTTAAAAATATTTAGCGAGGCAGCCTCCACCACTTCAACGGGCAGAGAATTCCAGAGATTCACCACCCTTTGAGTGAAGAAGTTCCTCCTCAACTCCGTTCTAAACCGCCCCCCCTTTATCTTGAGGCTGTGCCCCCTAGTCCTACTGTCTTTTTTGAGCAGGAAGAGTCTCTCCACCTCTATCCTATCCATCCCATTCATCATCTTATACGTCTCAATGAGATCTCCCCTCATTCTTCTAAACTCTAACGAGTACAAGCCTAGTTTATTCAGCCTCTCCTCATAGCTCATGCCGCCTTGTTAAAAATTGGATCTTATTGAATGTTGAAGCAGGCTTGAGGACCTGGGTGGTCTAGTCTTGCTCTGAATTTGTGTGCTTGTATTTAAGTAGCTCAGTGTGAGGAGTGAAGCAGATTCTCTGGCTTCCCCTCAAACATTTTTCTCAGTGGCAGGAGGCAGTGTGCCATTCACTGGTGGAGGGACCTTGTTGTCCTGCTGCTGTAATAGGGAACTGCCTTTCAAGGCACCCCACTCCACCGGGAGTGCCGGGAAGGGGAAGTGCCACCAGCAGCGACCAGAGAATCCCGTCGGAGTGAATGGCTGGAGAATTCCCCCCTCCCAGATTCTCCTATCGTTTGCTCTTAAATCGCCTCCATTATTTATTTACTCTTTTTCAACACATTGCGTTTGGTGCATTGGGGTAAACTGCTAATCAAAGATCTTTTTTTTCCTTATTGTGTGCAGTTTTGGGCACCGCACCTGCGCAAGGATATTTTGGCCCTGGAGGGAGTGCAGAGGAGGTTTACTAGGCTGATACCGGAGTTGAGGGGATTGAGCTATGAGGAGAGGCTGAATAAACTAGGCTTGTACTCGTTAGAGTTTAGAAGAATGAGGGGAGATCTCATTGAGACGTATAAGATGATGAATGGGATGGATAGGATAGAGATGGAGAGACTCTTCCCGCTCAAAAAAGACAGTAGGACTAGGGGGCACAGCCTCAAGATAAAGGGGAGGCGGTTTAGAACAGAGTTGAGGAGGAACTTCTTCACTCAAAGGGTGGTGAATCTCTGGAATTCTCTGCCCGTTGAAGTGGTGGAGGCTGCCTCGCTAAATATTTTTAAGAAACGGGTTGATGGGTTTTTGATAAGAGAGGGGATTAAGGGTTATGAGGAGAGGGCGGGAAGGTGGAGCTGAGTCACGACAGATCAGCCATGATCTTATTGAATGGCAGGGCAGGCTCGAAGGGCTAGATGGCCTACTCCTGCTCCTATTTCTTATGTTCTTATGTTCTTATTTGTGAGACATGGGTGTTGCTGGTTGGCCAGCATTTATTGCCCATCCCTAGTTGCCCTTGGAAGGCTGTTAAGAGTCAACCCCATTGCTGTGGCTCTGGAGCCACATGTGGGCCAGACCGGGTAAGGACGGCAGATTTCCTTCCCTAAAGGACATTAGTGAACCAGATGGGATTTTAAGACAATGGTTTCATGGTCATCAGTAGATTCTTAATTACAGGTACTTTTCATTGAATTCACCTCCACCTGCCTGGGTCCCCGGAACTTTAGCTGAGTTTTTGGATTAATGGTTTAGTGAGAATACCACTAGGCCATCGCTTCTCCTAATTCTATTGCTCTCACACTACTTTAAACTCAATCCTTCAATTCATAAAAACTTTTATAGTTTAATTGTTAGGGTACCAGACTAGAAACTCTAAGATATATGATGAAGTCAGTCTAGACGTCAACAAGTATTTGGTATAATCATGAGGAAAGGATGCTTCACTCCAGGGGTGATTCCACTGAGAAATTAATGATCTTTTTATCAAGACAAACTTCATTCATAACACAATTTAAGTGTACCTCTAACAAAATGAAACAGTTTCACTCTTAACCGTTGAACAATCTTCAAACATGAAAAGAAAAATCTCTTTAAATCATAGAAATCCTACAGTGCAGAAAGAGGCCATTTGGCCCATCGAGTCTGCACTGACTACAATCCCACCCAGGCCCTACCCCCCTATCCCACCCGCTAATCCCTCTAATCTACGCATCTCAGGACACTAAGGGGCAATTTTAGCATGGCCTGCTCATCTTTGGATTGTGGGAGGAAACTGGAGCACCCGGAGGAAACCCACGCAGACACGAGGAGATTGTGCCAACTCTGCACAGACAGTGACCCAAACCGAGAATCAAACCTAGGTCTCTGGAGCTGAGAAGCAGCAGTGCTAAGCACTGTGCTGCCGTGCCACCCTAACTTACTTCTAACTTACCACTATTCAGTTCCAATTAAGCAATATTTCTCTTATAGACTTAAACCCCACTTTAATAATAGTTAGCAAATCTAGGCGTACTTGCTTTGACTTGGTTAACAGCAATGGAAATTCCAGTGAGATTTTGTAGAGAGACAGAGTTTAATAGTATCTTTAAACAACCCTTTCCATTTCTTTAATCAAGAGACACTCCAAGGGTCCTTTTCTCTGGTAAATAAAAATTCATTAAGCCTTCAGCTGCATAATCACTTACACAAATGAATAATTATTCCTGCTTTCCACCATCTGCTGTGTTCCTTCCGGACAAATTTATTTAAATTTATTTTTGTCACATGTTCTGGGATACTTGTGTTCTGGGATATTGTTTCTTGTGCACTATAGAGACAAAGCATACTGTTCATTAAGTACATAGGCAGAAGGAAAGGAGAGGGTTCAGAATGTAGTGTTACAGTCATTGCTAGGGTGTAGAAAAAGATCAACTTAATATAAAGTAGGTCCATTGAAAAGCCTGATAGCAGCGGGGACGGAACTGTTTTTGAATCGGTTGGTATGTGACTTCAGACTTTTGTACCTTTTTCCCGATGGAAGAATGTGGAAGAGAGTGCAGGGCGAGAGAGCCAAGAAATCAGGTTCACGGGATCTGCGTTCGATTCCTGGCTTGGGTCACTGTGCAGGAGCCTGCACATTCTCCCCGTGTCTGCGTGGGTTTTCTCCGGGTGCTCCGGTTTCCTCCCACGGTCCAAAGATGTGCGGGTTAGGTGCATTGGCCATGCTAAATTGCCCCTTAGTGTCCTGGGATGTGTAGGTTAGAAGGGTTAGCAGGGTAAATATGCGGGTTACGGGGTTTGGGCCCAGGTAGAATTGTTGTCAGTTTAGACTCGATGGACTGAATGGCCACCTGCACTGTAGGGTCTCAATGATTATATGATATTCGCAGTATTGAAGTCATCCCATATAAAATATTAATACACAATGTTAGAAGTGCTCCGTGACCTTAAATGTTAACTATTTCTATCTCCTCAGATGCTGCCAGTCCTGTTGAGTGTACGCAGTGTTTCCTGTTTAGATTTCAGATTTTCAGCATCTGCAGTATTTTGCTGAAATACAAGCAATGGATCACTTTCCTGCTCCCTATTCCTCTCCCATTCTTCTCTCTCTCCCATTCTCACACCCAATCTGCTGAACCTCTCTCATCTCCCCTCTGTGTAATTTGTACAACGTGATGTGGGTGTGCCGGCGTTGGACTGGCGTAAACAGAGTAAAAAGTCTGACAACACCAGGTTTTAGTCCAACCTATTTATTTGATAGTAAACTCACAAGCTTTCGGGGTTAGCCCCTTCGTCAGGTGAACGGAGAGTTCTGGCCTCAGACAGAGCATATAAAGCACAAACAGTTTAGAGAAGGGATCTTGGGTTCATGTCGCACTACCTGTAACCCCCGTGACTTGCCTGGGTTTGCAAAACCTCACTTACTGTACTGTCTGGAGACAATACACATCTCTTTAAACTGTGATCAGTGCTCCTTCCACTCACATTATCAGCCACTTCAGGTCTTGAGCAGCAGGTTAGGTGTAAGGATTCGCATTCTAATCAGCAATCTCTAAACTGTCTGTGCTTTATATGCTCTGTCTGAGGCCAGAACTCTCCATTCACCTGACGAAGGGACTAACCCCGAAAGCTTGTGAGAATATTATCAAATAAATCGGTTGGACTAAAACCTGGTGTTGTCAGACTTTTCACTTAATTTGTACAACAGCATTCCTGATAATTAGATGAGCTGGAATGTGTTAATTGCTCCCGACGTGAGTCTAATTGCTCCCTGGGCCTGCATCCTCAAGGGCTAAATTTAGAAAGACAGGCAAAGGAGGGAGAAGGGTAGGAAGAAATTGCATTTGTACTGCCTCTTTCAGCACCGAGGATCGAAGATTCTCCTATGTATGTGTTTTTTGAGGTGTAGTCATTGTTATCAGGTAGGAAATCAGGTTCAGAAAGCCCACCAACGCCTCTACTTGGTTGTCAAATAGGAGGCAGAGAGTGGGGGTCAATGGGTGCTATTCGGATTGGCGGTTGGTGACTAGTGGGGTGCCCCAGGGGTCGGTGCTGGGGCCTCAGCTTTTTACCATTTATATAGATGATCTGGAGGAGGGAACCGAGTGCAGGGTGTTGAAATTTGCTGATGACACCAAGATTGGGGGAACGGCAAATTGTGCGGAGGGTGTGGAGAGTCTGCAGAAGGATCTAGATAGGCTGGGCGAATGGGCCAGGAAATGGCAAATGGAATTTAATGTTGGAAAGTGTGAGGTGGTCCACTTTGGTAGGAATAATGGTAGGAAGGATTATTACTTACGTGGTGAAAAACTGCAGCAGGCGACGGTGCAGAGGGACCTCGGGGTCCTTGTGCATGAGTCGCAAAAACCCAGCTTGCAAGTGCAGCAGGTGGTCAGGAAGGCGAATGGGATGCTGGCCTTCATAGCGAAGGGGATTGAATATAAAAGTAGGGAGGTCTTGCTGCAGCTGTATAGGGCATTGGTGAGGCCGCAGCTGGAGTACTGTGTGCAGTTTTGGGCGCCGCACCTGCACAAAGATATTTTGGCCTTGGAGGGAGTGCAGAGGAGGTTTACTAGGCTGATACCGGAGTTGAGGGGGATGAGCTATGAGGAGAGGCTGAATAAACTAGGCTTGTACTCGTTGGAGTTTAGAAGAATGAGGGGAGATCTCATTGAGACGTATAAGATGATGAATGGGATGGATAGGATAGAGGTGGAGAGACTCTTCCCGCTCAAAAAAGACAGTAGGACTAGGGGGCACAGCCTCAAGATAAAGGGGGGGCAGTTTAGAACGGAGTTGAGGAGGAACTTCTTCACTCAAAGGGTGGTGAATCTCTGGAATTCTCTGCCCGTTGAAGTGGTGGAGGCTGCCTCCCTAAATATTTTTAAGAAGCGGGTTGATGGGTTTTTGATAAGAGAGGGGATTAAGGGTTATGGGGAGAGGGCGGGAAGGTGGAGCTGAGCCACAACAGGTCAGCCATGATCTTATTGAATGGCAGGGCAGGCTCGAAGGGCTAGATGGCCTACTCCTATTTCTTATGTTCTTATGTACTTTCTCAGAAGACGAAGGAAATTTGGCGTGTCAGCTACGACTCTCACCAACATTTCCAAGTACATCGCAGAAAGCATTCTTTCTGGTTGTATCACAGGTTGGTACGGGCTCGTGCTCTGCCCAAGACCACAAGAAACTACAAAGAGTCATGAATGTAGCCCAATCCATCACGCAAACCAGCCTCCCATCCATTGACTCTGTCTACACTTCCCGCTGCCTCAGCAAAGCAGCTAGCATAATCAAGGACCCCACGCACCCCGGACATTCTCTCTTCCACCTTCTTCTGTAGGAAAAAAGATACAAAACTCTGAGGTCCCGTACCGACCGACTCAAGAACAGCTTCTTCCCTGCTGCTGTCAGGCTTTTGAATGGACCTACCTTATATTAAACGATCTTTCTCTACACCCTAACTATGACTGTAACACTACATTCTGCACTATCTCATTTCCTTCTCTATGAACGGTATGTTTTGTTTGTACAGTGTGCAAGAAACAATACTTTTCACTGTATGTTAATACAAATGACAAAAATAAATCAATACAAATTCAATCAAATATAATAGCCAACTTGTAGTAGGGTGATTTCCCAAACAGCAATGTGAAGATGACCAGATCATCTGTTTGGATGATATTGGTTGAGGGATAAAATTTGCTCCACTCTTCTTTACAGCAATGTTCTGGGATCTTTTACCCAGTGTGTTTTCTGGTAAAGTAGCTGTTACTCTAACTAGGATCTCTTAATCTTACCCTGGGATCTTCAATGTGGGAGTTGCCAGCTATGCGTAAATCATTGAGTCTTAGATGTTTTCAGCATGGAAACAGGCCCCCCCCATGACCAGGCTGCCCTTTTTTGTTAAACCACCGGCAAGGTGCACAGTGGTTAGCACTGCTGCCTTACAGTGCCAGGGACCCGGGTTCGATTCCTAGCTTGGGTCACCGTCTGTGTGGAGTTTGTATGTTCCCCCCGTGTCTGCATGGGTGTGCTCTGGTTTCCTCCCACATTCTGAAAGATGTGCTAGTTAAGTGCATTGACCCAAACCGGTGCCAGAATGTGGCAACTAGGGGAATTTCACAGTTACTTCATTGTAGTGTTAATGTAAGCCTACTTGTGACGAATAAATAAATAGAACTAGACTAGTCCCAATTGCCCGCATTTGGCCCATACCCCTCTATACCCATCTTACCCATGCACCTGTCTAAATGCTTTTTAAAAGACAACATTGTACCTGCCTGTACTACTACCTCTGGCAGACACTCACCACCCTCTGTGCGAAAAAAATTGTCCCTCTGGACCCTTTGGTATCTCTCCCCTCCCATCTTAAACCCATTCCCCCTAGTTTTAGACTCTGGGGTCACACTGGGTTACTCAGCCCTACACTGGATCAAGTACCCCTGGAGTGTGTTGGTCATACTGTATTAGCTAACCTGCACTACAAGGACAGTCAGTGAGATATGAGGATCACTGATATTGACATGGACTCAATGGAGTTTAGAAGGATGAGTCAGGGGATCTCATTGAAACTTACAGAATACTGAAAGGTCTGAATGGAGTGGACGTGGGGAAGACGTTTCCCTAGTGGGAGAGACTCGGACCCAAGGGCACAGCCTTAGAGTTAGGGACAAGCTTTTAGAATTGAGATGAGGAGAGATTTCTTCAGCCAGAGGGTGGTGAATCTGTGGAATTCATTGCCACAGAGGAGGCCGGGTCACTGAGTGTCTTTAAGACAGTGGTAGATAGGTTCTTAATTGGTAAGGGGATCAAATGTTATGGAGAAAAGGAAGGAGAATGGCGTTGAGAAACATAGTAAGTAGTCTCAAAATGCCAGGTTAAAGTCCAACAGGCTTATTTGGTATCACGAGCTTTCAGAGCTTTGCTTCTTCTTCAGGTGGCATTCTTTAGGTGACGAAGGAGCGACACTCCAAAAGCTCGTGTTACCAAATAAACCTGTTGGACTTTAACCTGGTGTTGTGAGACTTCTGACTGTGCCCAACCCAGTGCAACACTGGCACCTCCACATCGTTGAGAAACATATCAGCCATGACCAAATGGCAGAGCAGACTTGATGGGCTGAATGGCCTAATTCCACTCCTATATCTTATGGTCTAATGGACATGGGCCACTGAGAGACAACCACTGATGACCATGACATCTGGAGGCTGACTGTCTGGAAGGGGGCTGGAGGAGATGAACAGAAATGTAAAGTTCAGCTGGTTCAGGAGAGAATGCAGGGAGATCAGAGCTCATTGTATCGTCTATCTTCCTGGCTCACTGCCTACCTGGGCAGCAAGTGGAGTGGAGAGACTGGCCTTTGAGAGTGGCGGGGTGAGGGGTGGGATGGGCCCTGGGACAGACCAGGATGTGTTTAACGTGCAGTGTCCAATGATGGTGTAAACCGTCATCTGACAAGATGGAAAGCTGCTTTCATGCTGCTTTCGATTTCTAGAGGGATGTTGGCCCAGGTACCAGGAGAACGCTGCTCTGCTTGGAGAGCTGTGCTGTTGATTCTCTTTAATACTTACTCCTCAAACAATTGCTGTTTTCTCTCGAGAAGGGCAATGCTTGATATTTTGAGATTTTTAATCTTTAACTGTAAATGTTTTTTCCGTGTTCCTGTTTGGCAGGTAGTGATTTAATTTGCTCAGATGGCATGTAAACATGTAATGTAGCCAGAAAACACTACATCAATTTACTATGTCCTACTGGTTTTTACACTGTGTCCTCACCATCGCTTCCAAAGGTTGCAGAAGATCGACCAAATACACTTCAGCAATGGAAAGGTCTTTTTAAACTGCGTCTTCCAAACCCACAATTTCTGCCTTCCAGGACAAGATTGTTTGATACACGGGAATACTGTCACCTGCAAGATCCCCTCCAAGCCTCAGGGATATAGAGTCTTTTTAATAATGAATTTTTTGTCCACAGGCATTTAAGTCCAGCAAGGGGCATGCGGGCGGCAGGTTGTGGTGGGCTGCTCTTGGATGTTGCTTCGGGAGTTGCCTACTGCTTCATGTCGTTGGTGTGCATAAACTGGACCATCTCGAGGGCAACATGACAGCTCAGAGACTATCTCTGTTGTTCTTTGAACAAAGAGAACAAAGAACAACACAGCACGGGAAACAGGCCCTTCGGCCCAACGAGCCCGCGCCGCCGTCCCATGGTCAGTGACCTATTCATGATTTTAGTCTATGCCTAATGTGTGAGGATCAGGGAGGTCCAATATAGGGACAATTTGTTACCCAATCAATCAGCCTAAAAGCACATTTTTGGGATGTGGGAGGAAACCGGAGTACCCGGAGGAAACCCACGCAACCATGGGGAGAACGCGCAAACTCCCACGGACACAGGCCCAAATCCATGCACCCTGGACATTCTCTCTTCCACCTTCTTGTGTCGGGAAAAGGATACAAAACTCTGAGGTCACGTACCAACCGACTCAAGAACAGCTTCTTCCCTGCTGCTGTCAGACTTTTGAATGGACCTACCTCGTGTTAAGTTGATCTTTGTCTACACCCTCGCTGTGGCTGTAACACTACATTCTGCACCTTCTCACTTCCTACTCTATGAACGGTGTGCTTTGGCTGTATAGGGCGCAAGAAACAATACTTTTTACCGTATGTTAAAACATGCGCCAATAATAAATCAAATCAAAATCAGAACTGCTCTGTGGGCGTACCTACGCCTCAGGTACAGCATCAGTTCAAGCACCACTTCCCCAAGGGGCAATTAGGGGTGGGCAATAAGTGCTGGGCTTATAAGTGCAGCGGCACCCACATCATGTGAAGGATAGAAACAATATAATTGCACCTCACCGATTTGTGAACTGGGTTTTGACGGAGGAAGGGAATATATAAATCGTGACAGTGACATGCAATACTTTTACTGTCATTTGCTCAACTTAACTAATTCCTTACTTCAGTTAGTGGAAAAATAATGACTGTTGTGTTAAGCTTCATTGCACATAACCTTCTGTCAGTCTTTGGACCATTCACGGAAGTTCTTTGGCCTATCTGTCGGGGGTTGTGGCGGGGGGTGGGGGGAGATGTTTGTTTGTGTTGACAATCTTCCAGAAGGATGTCAGGAGATCTGTTCTTTCAGGCGCTCGACCAGATAGCACCCACTCACACCTTCAGCACCAATTTAAAATGACCAAGGGCTGTTTTCCCTTGAGAGACGTCGGCTGAGGGGGGATCTAATAGAGGTTTATAAGATTATGAAGGGGATAGATAGAGTAGATGGGGATAAGCTTTTTCCGCTATTAGAAATGGATAGAACGAGGGGTCACGGGCTTAGGGTGAGGGGGGCTAGGTATAAGACTAATATTAGAGGGCAGTTTTTCACACAAAGGGTAGTGGGGATGTGGAATGCACTGCCGAGTAAGGTGGTGGAAGCAGGCACGCTAGGGTTGTTCAAGAGTCACTTGGACAGCCACATGAGCGGTCTACATATAGGGGGATATAGCAGGCCTTACTAAACGTTGTAGGCTTGGGGTCAGTTTTAGCCTCAGGGATATAGAGTCTTTAATAATGAAATTTTTATCCACAGGCACTTACCATCTCGAGGGCATCATGACAGCTCAGAGACTATCTCTGTTGCTGTGCGGACACATGGAGTTGGGCCTGTGTCCGTGGGAGTTTGCGCGTTCTCCCCGTGGTTGCGTGGGTTTCCTCCGGGTGCTCCGGTTTCCTCCCACATCCCAAAAATGTGCTTTTAGGCTGATTGATTGGGTAACAAATTGTCCTATATTGGACCTCCCTGATCCTCACACATTAGGCATAGACTAGAGTCATGAATAGGTCACTGACCATGGGACGGCGGCGCGGGCTCGTTGGGCCGAAGGGCCTGTTTCCCGTGCTGTTTTGTTCTTTGTTCTTTGTTCAAATAGATTTCTAGCAAGCTCCCTAATTAAAGTGAAATAGGCTGATAAACACTCGCAAAGACAGAACAGGCAGGATTGAGCTAATTTATGTCGCTTGTAGAGTAGACCATAACTAGTGACCATAAATAAACAGTCGTCTCTAATAAATCCAGTGGGAAATGCAGGAGGGACTTCTTTGTCCAGTGACTGTGAGAATGTGAAACCTGCTAGCACGGAGAACTATTGAGGCAAATAACAGGAATACATTTCAGAGCAACCAGGATAAATAGGTTGTAGTAACTTTAAAGGCAGCTTATTGTGGCTTCAAGTTATAAAGGCTTTATTACCAACAATATTTATATGTCTATAGACAAGGTTCTGACAGAACTTAGAACCATAGAATTCCTATAGTGCAGAAAGAGGGCATTCGGCCCATCAAACCTGCACTGACAACAATCCCACCCAGACCCTATCCTCTTAATCCCACGTCTCCCTGACACTAAGGGTCAATTTACCATGGCAATCAACTTAACCTGCACATCTTTGGAGTGTGGGAGGAAACCAGAGCACGCAGAGGAAACTCACGCAGACACGGGGAGAATGTGAAGACGCCACTCAGACAGTGACACAAGCTGGGAATCGAACCTGAGTCCCTGCCACTGTGAGGCAGCAGTGCTAACCACTGTGCCACCGTGCCACCCAGTTCAATAAACATCTACTCTTTTCTCCTCCCTGGTTCCAACTGGGGTTCCTTCCTGGCCCAGGATGTGTGCTCTTGTTCCCGATTGGCTTGGCTTCCCATGTTGCCTCTCCATGGGGTCCGGCCCGATCACGTGACCCTCGGGGATCGCTCCCTTAAAGGGACCTTGCTACCACGTAGATAAAGGAGAAAAGAATGGAAGGATATCTGCTGCTGAAAGAGTAGAGTGACCAGGGACAACGGCACACTCTTGTGGAGCACAAACATCAGTGGTTTTTTTTGACCATTCACGGGACAAGGATATCGCTATCTGGGCCAACATTTATTGCCCATCCCTAGTTGCCTGAGGGCAGTTGAGAGTCAACCCCATTGCTGTGGCCCTGGAATCACATGTAGGCCAGACTGAGTAAGAACGGCAAATTTCCGTCCCGCAAGGACATGAGTGAACCAGATGGGTTTTTCCGACAATTGGTCATCAGTAAATTCTTAATTCCAGATTTTTTAAATTGAATTCAAATTTCACTACCCACCATGGCAGGATTTGAACCTGGGTCCCCAGAACATTAGCTGAGTTTCTGGGTTAACTATTGAGTGATAAAACCACTAGCCCATTGCCTCTCCCAGTGTGGACCTGGGTGAGCTGGGTGGCCTGTTCCTGTACACGCCATGTAATATTTAAAAAATCTTTTCACCCAAGGTCAGCTTGTCAGATCAACGCGTTCCGGTGATTATCATTTGTCAGTGAAACTTCCAGGGAGCAATATATTCCCTTCCAAGTCTCGGAGGCTTCATAACATATGGAAATGAAACATGCAAGCAGAATCACATTACAACAGACCGTAGGGACTATTGTCTATCATTTTCTGAACCACTTTCTCCCACTCTGCAATTTGCAAAATCAATTTTTTCCTACTTAATGGAATTTATGAGCAGAACGAGGAAACACCGCACTGTCAGATGTGAAGGGCCCTGTCACTCAGCAAGTTTCACAGTGTTCACCTTAGGCTCCAGCATCCAATATCATGGAATACAACCCACCACTCTGGGAAGTTATATCGGTGTATGTGACGTGTGCGAAGCAGGGAGGGTATAAAATCTTCCTGAGCTGTGAAGAATTTATGTCGAAGGAGGAGTCCTGATCTCAAGCAGGTGAAATTCCTTGTTTGCTGGAAGGTTTAGAATTGGAGGGATTATAAATAGACAGTAAAATAGACAGTATTACGGTTGATAAGGGGGATGTGCTGGATATTCTTGAGGGGTTGAAAATGTGCTGGATATTCTTGAGGGGTTGAAAATAGATAAGTCCCCTGGTCCGGATGGGATCTACCCTAGGATTCTCTGGGAGGCTAGAGAGGTGATTGCAGAGCCTCTGGCTCTGATCTTCAGGTCGTCATTGGTCTCTGGTGTAGTCCCGGAGGATTGGAGGATAGCGAATGTTGTCCCATTGTTTAAGAAGGGGAACAGAGACTTTGCCGGGAATTATAGACCGGTGAGTCTTACTTCTGTTGTGGGCAAGGTTTTAGAAAAAATTATTAGGGATAGGATTTATAGTTATTTGGAGTGTAATGAATTGATTAGAAATAGTCAGCATGATTTTGTAGCGGGTAGGTCGTGCCTTACTAACCTTATTGAGTTTTTTGATAAGGTGACCAAAGAGGTGGATGGGGGCAAGGCAGTTGATATGGTATATATGGATTTTAGTAAGGCGTTCGATAAGGTTCACCATGGTAGGCTTCTGCAGAAAATGCAGATGTATGGGATTGTGGGTAATCTAGGAAATTGGATCAGAAATTGGATCAGAATAGGAGACAGAGGGTGGTGGTTGATGGTAAATATTCTTCATGGAGTTCGGTTACGAGTGGTGTGCCTCAAGGATCTGTTTTGGGGCCATTGCTGTTTGTAATCTTTATTAATGATCTGGATGAGGGTATAGTTGGGTGGATTAGTAAATTTGCTGATGACACCAAAGTCGGAGGTGTGGTAGATTGTGAGGAAGGGTGTCATAGTCTGCAGGGAGACTTAGATAGGTTGCAGAGCTGGGCCGAGAGGTGGCGGATGGAATTTAATGCGGAGAAGTGTGAGGTAATTCACTTCGGTAGGAGCAACAGATGTGTTGAGTATAGGGCTAACGGGAGGACTTTGAATAGTGTGGATGAACAGAGGGATCTAGGTGTATGTGTACATAGATCCCTGAAAATTGGGAATCAAGTAGATAAGGTTGTTAAGAAGGCGTACGGTGTCTTGGCGTTTATTGGTAGGGGGATTGAATTTAGGAGTCGCAGCTTCATGTTGCAACTGTACACTACTCTGGTGCGGCCGCACTTGGAGTACTGTGTGCAGTTCTGGTCCCCACATTACAGGAAGGATGTGGAGGCTTTGGAGAGGGTGCAGAGGAGGTTTACTAGGATGTTGCCTGGTGTGGTGGGGAGGTCCTATGAGGAGAGACTGAGGGATTTGGGGATGTTTTCGTTGGAAAGAAGGCGGCTAAGAGGGGATCTTATTGAAACATATAAGATGATTAGAGGTTTAGATAGGGTGGATAGTGATAGCCTTTTTCCTCGGATGGAGAAAGCTAGCACGAGGGGGCATGGCTTTAAATTAAGGGGGGGTAACTACAGGACGGATGTCAGGGGTAGGTTCTTTACCCAGCGGGTGGTGAGGGAATGGAATGTCCTGCCTGCTGCAGTTGTAAATGCGCCTAGTTTGGGAGCGTTTAAGAGATCTGTGGATAAGTTTATGGACGAAAAGGGATTGGTATAGGCTAGTGGGTCACTGTTTTTGTAACTAGTTGGCGCAACATCGTGGGCCGAAGGGCCTGTTCTGCACTGTAATGTTCTATGTTCTATAAATTCATAAGTTCATAAGGTATCGGAGCAGAATTAGGCCATTTGGCCCATCGAGTCGGCTTTGCTATTCGATCACGGTTGATATGCTCCTCATCCCCAGCTCAGCACAACATCAAGGGCCGAAAGGCCTGTACTGTGCTGTACTGTTCTATGTTTCTACGTAACCATAATACGTGCGGGTTAAGTAGATTGGCCATGCTAAATTGGTCCTTGTGTCCGAAGGTTTGATGGATTGCCATGGTAAATGTGTGCAGTTACAAGGATAGTGTGGGATGAGAGCCTGGGCAGGAAGCTCTGTCAGAGAGTCAGTGTGGGCCAGATGGGCTGAATGGCCTCTTCTGCACTTCTGGGGTTCTCTGATTCGATGAAAGAAATTTGTCGTCCTTACCCTATCTGCCTACCTGTGATTCCAGGGCCATAGCAATGTGGTTGACTCTTAACTGCCCTCCGAAATATTCAAACAAGTCACTGGGTTCAAGGGCAATTAGGGATGGACAACAAGTGTTGGCTCAGGCAGTGACACCCGGGCACCCACATCCCATGAACAAATAAAAAGAAAGGAGGCCTCCTTATTGGCTTGGTGGGAAATGTTGGGGGGGAGGGGGGCGTGGTGGGGGCAGGATGGTACTTTACATAATATTCCAAGCCTGATATCGACAGGTTTCCTTTTATCGGTGAGGATCATCACAGGAATCGGAGCGGAGGTCATCACAATCTCATTGAATAGCGGAAGACACTCAAAGGGAAGATAGAACATAGAACATTACAGCACAAACAGGCCCTTCGGCCCTCGAGCTGTGCCAATCACATCAACCCCACCAATCTATAGACCTATCTATAACCCCCAATCCCATTAAACCCCATATACTCATCCAGAAGTCTTTTAAAAGACCCCAGCGAGTTCGCCTCCACCACCGATGACGGCAGCCGATTCCATTCACTCACCACCCTCTGAGTGAAAAACTTACCCCTAACATCACCTCTGTACTTCCCTCCCCGCACCTTAAATCTGTGTCCTCTCGTAGCGACCATTTCAACCCGGGGAAATAGCCTCTGAGAGTCCACCCTATCTATTCCTCTCAACATTTTATAAACCTCTATCAGGTCGCCTCTCAACCTTCGCCTCTCCAGGGAAAAGTGTCCCAGCTCCCTCAACCTATCTTCATAAGGTATGCCTCCCAGTCCAGGCAACATCCTTGTAAATCTCCTCTGCACCCTTTCAATAGCTTCTACGTCTTTCCTATAGTGAGGCGACCAGAACTGCGCACAGTACTCCAAATGAGGCCTGACGAGGGTCCTGTAAAGTTGCAGCATTACCTCCCGACTCCTAAACTCAATCCCTCGATTAATGAAGGCCAGTACAGGAAGGAACGGGCTTCTGTTTCACTGTGAGGTGTGGAAACCACTTTATGATGCAAGACATGAACTGCTTTTGTATTGCTCCAGTGCTCGTAACTTCTCAATCTTGACATTTAATTTGTGAATATAAATCACTTTGGAGGCTGGTTAAGTTCTCTGATATAGACTGAAACATGAGTTGTTACATTCTTCAAGGGACAAATAGACTTGAGTGCAATTTGGAAATAGTAAATACACAAGAAAGAAAACTCCGTGTTCACTCATTAAAACTTCAGTCGCTGGCGATTTTCAAGCAAAGGCCAGGATTTCAACATGGTGACTGTTTAATTTTAAGTTTATTTTATCAGTGTCACAAGTAGTCTTATCCTAACACAGCAATGAATTTACTGTGGAAATCCCTCAGTTGCCACACTCCAGTGCCTGTTCGGGTACACAGACGGAGAATTTAGCATGGTCAACGTACCTAACCAGCACATCTTTTGGGCTGTGGGATGAAACCCACGTAGACATGGGGAGAATGCACAAACTCCACATGAACAGTGACCCAAGGCCAGAATCGAACCCGGGTCCCTGGTGCTGTGAGGCAGCAGCGCTAACTACTATGCCACCATACCGGATATTACATTGAATCTCCAACACAAGACCAGACCATTCATCCTCACTTGTCTGTGCTGTACACTCACCTCATCTTAGTCTGCTCTGTCTCACTCTCTCAACATATCCTGAATCCGTCAATATTCTAACCACTTTCCTGTCTGACTGAGAAACATTGACAATGAATAAAGGCCGGGGGCAGAAAACTGAAGTCTTTTGAAATGTAGAAGTGAAAATGTATTGCTTCAAATTCTAGAGACAAACCATGAGACAAATGATGTGGTGTTTAGAATTGTAAGAGCAAAGAGAACTTTAAAATGTAATATCCAGAGAAGGAAATGTCAGTGTTTTGGCCATCAGATAGCAACATAGAAACTAGAAGCAGGAGAAGGCCATTCTGCCCATCGAGCCTGCTCCGCCATTCCATAGAAACCATAGAATATTACAGCTCAGAAACAGGCCTTTTGGCCCTTCTTGGCTGAGCCGAACCATTTTTTGCCTAGTCCCACTGACCTGCACTTGGACCATATCCCTCCACACCCCCTCTCATCCATGAACCCATCCAAGTTCTTCTTAAATGTTAGAAGTGACCCCGCATTTACCACTTTATCCGACAGCTCATTCCACACTCCCACCACTCTCTGCGTGAAGAAGCCCCCTTAATATTCCCTTTAAACTTTTCCCCCTACACCCTTAACCCATGCCCTCTGGGTTTTTTTCTCCCCTAGCCTCTGTGGGAAAAGCCCTGCTTGCATTCACTCTATCTACACCCATCAAAATCTTATACACCTCTATCAAATCTCCCCTCATTCTTCTACGCTCCAGAGAATAAAGTCCTAACCTAGATTTCGGGACGTTCCTGGAAATCTAATGTTACATGTGTTGATGTTTTGTCTCTTTTACTCCGCAGGTGCGTCGGTCCACCTTGTTGTCTAACGAGGGGCATGCACACGGTGGGTCGTGCGTGGGCTGCTCTTGGATGTTTCGAGAGTGGCCTAGTACTTCGCGTCGTTTGTGTGCTTAAAACTGGACCAGCAGATGGACACCACAACAGCTCGGTGACTATCACTGCTGGCTGTGCAGATACATGGATTTGGGCCTGTGTCTGTGGGAGTTTGCGTATTCTCCCTGTGGTTGCGTGGGTTTCCTCCGGGTGCTCCGGTTCCCTCTCACACCCCAAAGATGTGCTCTTAGGCTGATTGGTGAAACAAATTGTCCCTAAATTATTCTCCCCTGAATCTGGTTTTCAATGGGGGAACCATAAGCATAGACACGGATCAAGGGAGGTGTAGGGAAATGCTTTGTTAAGATGGCGGTGTGGGCTTGTTGGGCCGAAGGGCCTCTTTCCCGTGCTATGTTGTTCATTGTTTCTTTGTTCTTTATTCAATCTCTCCGTAACTCAGCTTCTCAAGTCCTGGCAACATCCTTGTGAACCTTCTCTGCACTCTTTCAACCTTATTTACATCCTTCCTGTAACTAGGTGACCAAAACTGTACACAATACTCTAAATACAGCCTCACCAATACCTCATATAACCTCACCATGGCATTCATTTTGATCATAGCTGATCCTCGAATTTAATATCCTGATCCCACTCTTCCTCCCCATAGGATACGAAAGTCTGAGGTCACGTACCAACCAACACAAGAACAGCTTCTTCCCTTCTGCCGTCAGACTATTGAATGGACCTACCTCGCATTAATTTGATCTTTAAAGGGAAGTCGTGTCTGACAAATTTACTGGAGTTCTATGAGGATGTGTCTAGGGCAGTGGATGGAGGAGAGCCGGTGGATGTGGTCTTTCTGGATTTTCAGAAGGCGTTTGACAAGGTACCTCACAAGAGGTTATTGCAGAAGGTCAGGGGACATGGAGTTGGGGGTAGGGTGTTAGCGTGGATAGAGGATTGGTTGTCAAATAGGAGGCAGAGAGTGGGGGTCAATGGATGCTATTCGGATTGGCGGTTGGTGACTAGTGGGGTGCCCCAGGGGTCGGTGCTGGGGCCTCAGCTATTTACCATTTATATAGATGATCTGGAGGAGGGAACCGAGTGCAGGGTGTCGAAATTTGCTGATGACACCAAGATTGGGGGAAAGGCAAATTGTGCGGAGGGTGTGGAGAGTCTGCAGAAGGATCTAGATAGGCTGGGCGAATGGGCCAGGAAATGGCAAATGGAATTTAATGTTGGCAAGTGTGAGGTGGTCCACTTTGGTAGGAGGAATGGTAGGAAGGACTATTACTTACGGGGCGAAAAACTGCAGCAGGCGACGGTGCAGAGGGACCTCGGGGTCCTTGTGCATGAGTCGCAAAAACCCAGCTTGCAGGTGCAGCAGGTGGTCAGGAAGGCGAATGGGATGCTGGCCTTCATAGCGAAGGGGATTGAATATAAAAGTAGGGAGGTCTTGCTGCAGCTGTACAGGGCATTGGTGAGGCCGCAGCTGGAGTACTGTGTGCAGTTTTGGGCGCCGCACCTGCGCAAGGATGTTTTGGCCCTGGAGGGAGTGCAGAGGAGGTTTACTCGGCTGATACCGGAGTTGAGGGGATTGAGCTATGAGGAGAGGCTGAATAAACTAGGCTTGTACTCGTTAGAGTTTAGAAGAATGAGGGGAGATCTCATTGAGACGTATAAGATGATGAATGGGATGGATAGGATAGAGGTGGAGAGACTGTTCCCGCTCAAAAAAGACAGTAGGACTAGGGGGCACAGCCTCAAGATAAAGGGGGGGCGGTTTAGAACAGAGTTGAGGAGGAACTTCTTCACTCAAAGGGTGGTGAATCTCTGGAATTCTCTGCCCGTTGAAGTGGTGGAGGCTGCCTCGCTAAATATTTTTAAGAAACGGGTTGATGGGTTTTTGATAAGAGAAGGGATTAAGGGTTATGGGGAGAGGGCGGGAAGGTGGAACTGAGCCACGACAGATCAGCCATGATCTTATTGAATGGCGGGGCAGGCTCGAAGGGCCAGATGGCCTACTCCTGCTCCTATTTCTTATGTTCTTATGTTCTTATGTTCTTATGTTCTCTACACACTAGCTATGATTGTAACACTACATTCTGCCCTCTCTCGTTTCCTTCTCTGTGAATGGTATGCTTTGTCTGTCAAGCACACAAGAAACAATACTTTTCACTGTGTACTAATATATGTGACAATAATAAATCAAATCAAATCAAATATCCCCTGATTTCTTTAGCCCTAAGAGTTATATCTAATTCCTTTTTGAAATCAGACAATGTTTTGGCCTCAACTACATTCTATGGGAGTGAATTCCACACATTCCCCACCCACCGGGTGAAGAAATTTCTCCTCATCTCAGTTAGAACATAGAACATAGAACATTACAGCGCAGAACAGGCCCTTCGGCCCACGATGTTGCGCCGACCAGTTACAAAAACAATGACCCACTAGCCTAAACCAATCCCTTTTCATCCATAAACCTATCCACAGATCTCTTAAACGCCCCCAAACTAGGTGCATTTACAACTGCAGCTGGCAGGGCATTCCAGTCCCACACCACCCTCTGGGTAAAGAACCTACCCCTGACATCTGTCCTATAACTACCCCCCCTTAATTTAAAGCCATGCCCCCTCGTGCTAGCTTTCTCCATCCGAGGAAAAAGGCTATCACTATCTACCCTGTCTAAATCTCTAATCATCTTATATGTTTCAATGAGATCCCCTCTTAGCCGCCTTCTTTCCAGCGAAAACAACCCCAGTTCTAAAAGGCTCACCCCTTATTCTCAAACTATGACCCCCAGTTCTAGAACAGATCAGAGCTGAAAAAACTGTAGCAGCCTCTTCCAGAGGGCAAAGTTCAGGCAGCAGAATGATGTCCACTGGCTCGAAGTACAAGTAAAAAGTCTGACAACACCAGGTTTTAGTCCAACCTATTTATTTGATAATATTCTCACAAGCTTTCGGGGTTAGCCCCTTCGCTAACCCCGAAAGTTTGTGAGTCTATTATCAAATAAATAAGTTGGACTAAAACCTGGTGTTGTCAGACTTTTTACTGTGTTTACGCCAGTCCAACGCCGGCATACCCACATCATTAGAAGTACAAGGACAACATGTGTAAGTTTTTTTTTAGGTTTATTTATTAGTGTCACAAGTAAGCTTACATTAACACTGCAATGAAGTTACTGTGAAAAGCCTCCAGGGGCTGCAGTTAACTCGATAGTCAACATCTTTTCCCAAATGTAGGGGAGTCTAAAACTAGAGGGCATAAGTTTAAGGTGAGAGGGGAGAGATACAGAAGTGTCCAGAGGGACAATATTTTCACACAGAGGGTGGTGAGTGTCTGGAACAAGCTGCCAGAAGTAGTAGTAGAGGTGGCTACAATTTTGTCTTTTAAAAAGCATTTAGACAGTTACATGGATAAGATGGGTATAGAGGGATATGGGCCAAATGAGAGCAATTGGGACTAGCTCAGGATTTAAAGAAAAGAGCGATAAGTTGGGCCGAAGGGCCCGTTTCCATGCTGTAAACCTCTATGACTCTACTTGCCTGTTGGGGTACACTGAAGGAGAATTTAGCAGGGCCATTGCACCTAACCAGCACATCTTTCAGAAGCTTTCCTGTAAGTCACACACCATCAGGATTTGGAAATATATCATTGCTCCTTGGGAACGGCAAACTGTGCGGAGGGTGTGGAGAGTCTGCAGAAGGATCTAGATAGGCTGGGCGAATGGGCCAGGAAATGGCAAATGGAATTTAATGTTGGCAAGTGTGAGGTGGTCCACTTTGGTCGAAAGAATGGTAGGAAGGACTATTACTTACGGGGCGAAAAACTGCAGCAGGCGACGGTGCAGAGGGACCTCGGGGTCCTTGTGCATGAGTCGCAAAAACCCAGCTTGCAGGTGCAGCAGGTGGTTAGGAAGGCGAATGGAATGCTGGCCTTCATAGCGAGGGGGATTGAATATAAAAGTAGGGAGGTCTTGCTGCAGCTGTATAGGGTATTGGTGAGGCCGCAGTTGGAGTACTGAGTGCAGTTTTGGGCGCCGCACCTGCGCAAAAATATTTTGGCCTTGGAGGGAGTGCGCGGCGCTCCCTCAGCACTGACCCTCTGACAGTGCGGCACTCCCTCAGCACTGACCCTCTGACAGTGCGGCACTCCCTCAACACTGACCCTCTGACAGTGCGGCACTACTATAAGATGATGAATGGGATGGATAGGATAGAGGTGGAGAGACTCTTCCCGCTCAGAAAAGACAGTAGGACTAGGGGGCACAGCCTCAAGATAAAGGGGAGGTGGTTTAGAACAGAGTTGAGGAGGAACTTCTTCACTCAAAGGGTGGTGAATCTCTGGAATTCTCTGCCCGTTGAAGTGGTGGAGGCTGCCTCGCTAAATATTTTTAAGAAACGGGTTGATGGGTTTTTCATAAGGGAATGGATTAAGGGTTATGGGGAGAGGGCGGGAAGGTGGAACTGAGCCACGACAGATCAGCCATGATCTTATTGAATGGTGGGGCAGGCTCGAAGGGTTAGATGGCCTACTCCTGCTCCTATTTCTTATGTTGTTATATTCTTATGTACTCGTTAGAGTTTAGAAGAATGAGGGGAGATCTCATTGAGACGTATAAGATGATGAATGGGATGGATAGGATAGAGGTAGAGAGACTCTTCCCGCTCAAAAAAGACAGTAGGACTAGGGGGCACAGCCTCAAGATAAAAGGGGGGCGGTTTAGAACGGAGTTGAGGAGGAACTTCTTCACTCAAAGGGTGGTGAATCTCTGGAATTCTCTGTCCGTTGAAGTGGTGGAGGCTGCCTCGCTAAATATTTTTAAGACGCTGGTTGATGGGTTTTTGATAAGAGAGGGGATTAAGGGTTATGGGGAGAGGGCGGGAAAGTGGAACTGAGCAGCGACAGATCAGCCATGATCTTATTGAATGGCGGGGCAGGCTCGAAGGGCTAGATGGCCTACTCCTGCTCCTATTTCTTATGTTCTTATGCTCTTATTATGTTCTGTCGCTGAGTCAAAAATCTTGGAAAAGCTTCCGAACAGCGCTCTGGTCACAATAGTTCAAGGAAAAAGCTCACCAGCACCTTCGTAAGGGCAATTACTGAGGTAGAGATGCCACCTTCCAAATGAGAAACCTGGTGGTTCTCCAGGGTAGGTATAAACAGTCCCATGGCATCATTGGAGACAAAACAGGGGAACTCTCTTCAACCAATACCTCTGAAGACAAATGATCAAGTTATAATGATATTGCTGTTTATGGGAGCTTGCTGTGTAGAATCTCTCTGCTGTGTTTCCTTCATTACAGCAGCAATTATACTTCAAAAATATCTCCATTGATTGGAGATTCCTTGGGATACAGGTATATAAATGCAAATCTGTTCACTCCTGGACACCACTACAAGCATCGGGAAGAGTTGAACATCCAAGGCATCTATGGAGTAAAGTGTTGTTAATTCCTTTACACTTGAGCAACTCACATAGAACTTAATGACTCCCTTTGATATAAAGGCAAAATACTGCAGGTGTTGGAAATCTGAAAGTAAAGCAGGATATGATGGAGCTACTCAGTAATTTTTTTTATACATTCATGAGATGGCACAGTAGCACAGTGGTTAGCACCACTGCTTCATAACTCCAGGGACCTGGGTTCAATTCCCGGCTCGGGTCACTATCTATGAGGAGTTTGCACACTCTCCCCGTGTCTGTGTGGGTTTGCTCTGGTTTCCTTCCACAGTCCAAGATGTGTGGGTCAGATCAACCATGATTTTATTGAATGGCGGGGCAGGCTCGAAGGGCTAGATGGCCTACTCCTGCTCCTATTTCTTATGGTTAGGTTGTATGGCTATGCTAAAAATTGCCCCTTAGAGTCGTGAGATGCGTAGGTTAGAGGGAGTAGTGGGTAAATATGTAAGGATATGGGGGTAGGGCCTGGCTGGGTTTATGTTCGGTGCAGACACGATGGACTGAGTGGCCTCCTTCTGCACTGTAGGGTTTCTATGATTTTGAGACATGGCTGTCACTGGCTGTCAGCATTTATTGCACATCTCTCATTGACCTTGGAGGGCAGTTGAGAGTTAACCACATTGCTGTAACTCTGGAGTCACATGGAGGCCAGACCAAGTAAGGATGGCAGATTTCCTTCCCTAAAGGACATTAACATAAGAAATAGGAGCAGGAGTAGGCCATTTCGCCCCTCGAACCTGCCCCGCCATTCAATAAGATCATGGCTGATCTGAAGTGGATCAATTCCACTTCTCCCCATAACCCTTCGTTCCCATTAGTGAACCAGATGGGTTTTTCCGACAATTGACAATGGTTTTATATCAAAGTAGGTTCTTAATTCCAGATTTTTTTTACTGAATTGAAATTCTATCAGCTGCTGTGGTGGGATTTGAACCCTGTTCCCCAGAACATTAGCTGAGTTTCTGGATCAATAGTCTAGCACCAATACCTCTAGGCTATTGCCTCCCCATTAATTATGTTTATGGAGAGTGAAACAGACTTGATGTTTCGAGTCGACTATGCCTCTTCTTCAGAACTTGCCTCCCTGGGTTAAAGATTTTCATACTTCAGGGCAGCTGTGAAGTTTCAGATGAGTGGCAAATCTCTGTTTGAGAAACGGTTCACCCTGGGGCTTTATCTTTCAGTTAATAAAAGAAATGAGGAGGTTTGTGCAGGTATGACTGGAATTACTGACACCTTACACAGCACTTGAGGAATTGAAAGACATTCTTCATGTCTGCATACTTCTGATAGAAAAAGAAATAAAAGTTATATTTCAAAAGACATCATACAAATAGGGTATATCATGGCCAGGAGCGAGATATGAAATTTTGTTCCTCTGTTTCTGATGTTGTCCATAAGTCAATCTGCTTTTGCTGTTTGTCACTGTTGAGACAGTGTTACTTGGAGAAATATTACATCACCGTAAGGCAATCACTGAATGACGACACTTCAATTTCACTTCAGGGATCTGGGTTCAGTTTATGAGAGGCAATTTAATCACCATCCTTCTGCGCTTAATGATCCCAGATAATTCCTTTGACAGCACCATCCAACTGGAAGGACCCCACACACCCCGGACATTCTCTCTTCCACTTTCTTCCGTTGGGAAAACGATACAAAAATCTGAGGTTACGCTCCAACCGATTCAAGAACAGCTTCTTCCCTGCTGCTGTCAGACTTTTAAATGGACCTACCTTGCATTAAAGTTGATCTTTCTCTACACCTTAGCTATGACTGTAAGACTACATTCTGCACTCTGTCCGTTCCTTCTCTATGAACAGGATGCTTTGCCTGGATAGCGCGCAAGAAACAATACTTTTCACTGTATACTAATACAATAATAAATCAAATCAAATCACATGGAATAAGGATAAGAACAGCAGATATTTGGGAATGTTAAGATCGAGAGATTTTCCTCCAAACCACTCATCATCCTGACTTGGAAATGTATCACGGGGCCAAAATCTTGGAACGCCCTCCCTAGCAGCGCTGTGGGTGTACCTACACTACATGGACTGCAGTGGTTCAAGAACGCAGCAGCTCACTGCCATCTTCTCAAAGGGCAGTTAGGGATGGGCAATGAATAGAGGCCTGGCCAGAGATGCTCGTCCCATGAACGAATGTCAAACAATGTTTCAGATGAATAAACAGTGGAAAAATAATCCATAATCCAATACAACTTGGTGTCAGCCATGCTCCACTTAGTCCAACGCCTTTGGAATGAAGGTCAGTACAGAAAGACTAATTAAACTGTTAAATTACAAGCATCGGATATGAACTTTGTTTGTGTTTTGTGGAGGTTAAGAGCGATTTAAGTTCTTTAAAACAATCCAAGGATTTCATTAGCTTTTAGAATGCGAGATTAAAAATGCATGAGTGATTGAAGAGCTTGTATTTAAAATGTTAGAAAGTCTTTGATCAGTTGGACGTGGAGGAGTTTGTTCCCCTCTCATGAAATTGAAAACTAAAGGACCGTTTGACTTTGAGCCAAGAAGCATCCAATCAGGAACAGAGTCTGTTCGAATAAAGAAAAATTCCAGCACAGGAACAGGCCCTTCGGCCCCTCCAAGCCCGCACCGACCATGCTGCCCCACCTGAACTAAAACCCCCTACCCTTCCGGGGACCACGTCCCTCTATTCCCATCCTATTCATGTATTTGACCAGACGCCCCTCAAAGCGCACTATCGTATCCGCTTCCACTCCCTCCCCGAGTTCCAGGCACTCACTACCCTTGCTTTGCTTTCTGATTGGCTGTTGGAAGGCTGTGTTGCTATGATGGGTGTGTTTAGTGACCAATGGCAGGAGAAGGGGAGGGGTGTTGGGGGGGGGGAGGAGGCGGGGTGACTGAAGATCTCCAGGAACGCGTCCAATCAGAGGCGGAAATGCCGAGCCGCAAGGCAATCTCTTTATCTTGGAGCAGGAGAGAGCTGTCAGAGTGATCAATGCCTGAGCTCAGGCCCCAGCTCGTATCGAGCTTGAGGAGATTATCACGCCCGATCGCCCTGTGAGCAGACTGGAGAATTCAACCCGCTGCTCCGAACACTGCAAACCTCCAGCCGCACAGGGATATAAATCACCGCAGGGTCAGATCCCGCTCCTGGTCACGTTGGCCAAACAGCCAGTTAGCTGACACTCAGCGAGAGGGAGAGAGAGTGGCCCACTCCGCTCACAATCCCACCTCACATTGTGTCTCCACAGCAGCCTTCCCCAAAGCCCTTGCTGTCTCACAAATAAACAATTCTAATGTGGCTCGTGCAGTAAGTGCTCACACGCTAACATAGAACATTACAGCGCAGAACAGGCCCTTCGGCCCACGATGTTGCGCCGACCAATTAAAAAGCAATGACCCTCTAAACTAAACCAATCCCTTTTCGTCCATAAACCTATCCACAGATCTCTTAAACGCCCCCAAACTTGGCGCATCTACAACTGCAGCTGGCAGGGCATTCCAATCCCTCACCACCCTCTGGGTAAAGAACCTACCCCTGACATCCGTCCTATAACTAGTTAATTTAAAGCTTTGCCCCCCTTGTGCTAGCTTTCTCCATCCTAGGAAAAAGGCTATCACTATCCACCCTATCCAAACCTCTGATCATCTTATATGTTTCAATAAGATCCCCTCTTAGCCGCCTTCTTTCCAGCGAAAACAACCCCAAATCCCTCAGCCTCTCCTCATAGGACCTCCCCTCCATACCAGGCAACATCCTGGTAAACCTCCTCTGCACCCTCGACTCGGCAGGCAGCTCGCAATCTAGAACACTTAAGCTGCATTGAATGTTTCCCGACAACATGACAGTAACAGATCACTGGAATATTACCATCACACCCGTCCTGAATCACAGGACTCACAGAACGGAATTCTCCATTGGCCTTGGGTGGGGTTTTACGAGACTGGCACAAGCGAGATTGTAAAATATCTGGCCTGTATGTGGCATTTACCTCCATCTTTTTGATTTGATTTATTATTGTCACATGTATTAGTTTGCAGTGAAAATTATTGTTTCTTGCGCATTATAAGAACATAAGAACATAGCTATCCTTTTTTATATTAAGCGCTAGCCCAGCTTCATAGTTTCTCCTACCCTCCTTTATCAACTTCTTTGTCAATCTTTGTTGACATTTAAACCTCTCCCAATCCTCTTCTCGCCCACTGCTCTTAGCTAAAATTCCTCCGCTTTTAATTTAACACTTTCCTTCACCTCCTTCGTTATCCACGGCTTATTACCTCTCCTCCTACAGTCCTTTTTGACCATCGGAATAAATTTCTGCTGAGCACCAAGAAAGATCTCCTTAAAGATCCTCCACTGCTCCTCAGCAGACCCTCCCTCCAACGCACAGCCAAAGCATACCATTCATAGAGAAGGAAATGAGAGGGTGCAGAATATAGTCATAGCGAGGGTGTAGGGAAGGATCAACTTAATGCGAGGTACATAAGAACATAAGAACATAAGAAATAGGAGCAGGAGTAGGCCATCTAGCCCTTCGAGCCTGCCCCGCCATTCAATAAGATCATGGCTGATCTGTCGTGGCTCAGTTCCACCTTCCCGCCCTCTCCCCATAACCCTTAATCCCCTCTCTTATCAAAAACCCATCAACCCGCGTCTTAAAAATATTTAGCGAGGCAGCCTCCACCACTTCAACGGGCAGAGAATTCCAGAGATTCACCACCCTTTGAGTGAGGACCATTCAAAAGTCTGATGGCAGCAGGGAAGAAGCTGATCTTGAGTTGGTTGGTACGTGACCTCAGATTTTTGTATTTTATTTCGACAGAAGAAGATGGAAGAGAGAATATCTTTCATGATACTGGCCGCTTTGCTGAGGCAGTGGGAAGTGGGATCTTAACACTATCGTTATGCATCTTCTGCCCAACGTGTCAATGTTCACTTTATTTACCATATGTACTTTTAATGTTTGCTCCCAGTTGTAGATGGGGTGGTCACGTGTACTCCAGGGTGGCCTGGACATAGGAAGTGATGTGTTGCTAGCGTTGGAGAGCCCCCTGCAGCACGGGCAGACACACAGCATGCTAAGATGGTCAATGGGCAGCATGGTGACTCAGTGGTTAACACTGCTGCCTCACAGCACCAGGGACCCAGGTTCGATTCCCGGTTTGGGTCACTGTCTGTGCGGAGTCTACACGTTCTCCCCATGGGTTTCATCCGGGATCTCCGGTTTCCTCCCGCAGTATGAAAGATGTGCTGGTTAGGTGCATTGGCCAACTTAAATTCAGGCAGTCACCTAAAGCTGGAATTGAACCCGGTTCCCTGGCGCTGCGAGGTGGCAGTGCTAACCCCTGTGCCACCGTCCCGCCCTGATCCTCATTCTTAAATTCCTCCCCATCTCTTTAATATCCCCCATCCCCACAATGCTCTGAGATCTTCTGAGAATCCCCTCAATTTTCTTCACGTGGTCATTGGTGTCTGGATGGGTTGATCACGTTCTCATATCCCTCGCTCTAATATTTGAGGTTAATCCATATCGCTGTAATTCACGCTTGGAACATTTTGTCCACTTTGGACATTTTGGGTGGGATTTTGTGGCCTCATTCGTCCCAAAACTGTAAAATCCCACCCGAGTTCAACAGATCTTTCCATGGTCTGCCCCTCACCCGCTCTGTTTTCCGTGATGGACCAGGGCAGTAGATATCTGACAACTCCAGCTCGAACCCATTCACTGGAGTTTAGAAGAATGAGGGGGGCCAATCTCATAGAAACCTATAAAATTCCAACAGGACATAAGAACATAAGAACATAAGAAATAGGAGCAGGAGTAGGCCATCTGGCCCTTCGAGCCTGCCCCGCCATTCAATAAGATCATGGCTGATCTGTCGTGACTCAGCTCCACCTTCCCGCCCTCTCCCCATAACCCTTAATCCCCTCTCTTATCAAAAACCCATCAACCCGCTTCTTAAAAATATTTAGCGAGGCAGCCTCCACCACTTCAACGGGCAGAGAATTCCAGAGATTCACCACCCTTTGAGTGAAGAAGTTCCTCCTCAACTCTGTTCTAAACCGCCCCCCCTTTATCTTGAGGCTGTGCCCCCTAGTCCTACTGTCTTTTTTGAGCGGGAAGAGTCTCTCCACCTCTATCCTATCCATCCCATTCATCATCTTATATGTCTCAATGAGATCTCCCCTCATTCTTCTAAACTCTAACGAGTACAAGCCTAGTTTATTCAGCCTCTCCTCATAGCTCAATCCCCTCAACTCCGGTATCAGCCTAGTAAACCTCCTCTGCACTCCCTCCAGGGCCAAAATATCCTTGCGCAGGTGCGGCGCCCAAAACTGCACACAGTACTCCAGCTGCGGCCTCACCAATGCCCTATACAGCTGTAGCAAGACCTCCCTACTTTTATATTCAATCCCCCTCGCTATGAAGGCCAGCATCCCATTCGCCTTCCTGACCACCTGCTGCACCTGCAAGCTGGGTTTTTGCGACTCATGCAGGACAAGACAGGGTAGATGCAGGAAGGATGTTCCTGATGGTTGGGGGAGACCAGAACCAGGGGTCACAGCCTGAGGGTTCAGGATAGGTGGTTTAAGAGAGAGGTGAGGAGGAATTTCTTCACCCAGAGAGTGGGGAACCTGTGGAATTCACCACCACAGAAAGCAGAGGCCAAAACATTGAATGATTTTCAAGAAAGAGTTCGCTACAGCTCTTGAGGTGAAGGAGATCAAAGGATATGGGGGGGATGGTGGGTTCAGGTTTGAGTCATAGAGTCATTGAGGTTTGTAGCATGGAAACAGGCCCTTTGGCCCAACTTGTCCATGCTGCCCAATTGAATTAGTTGATCAGCCATGATCATAATGAATGATAGAGCAGGCTAGAAGGGCCAAATGGCCTCCTCCTGCTCCTATTTTCTATGTTTCCATGGACTGCCCCATTCCACAATAAGAAGTCTCACAACACCAGGCGCTAAAGTCCAACAGGTTTATTTGGTTGCGAAAGCCACTAGTTTTCGAGCCTCTGACCCTTTGTCAGGTAAGTGGAGAGATCTCCGGAGCACCTGGAGGAAACCCACGCAGACATGGGGAGAGCCCTCCACTCACCTGACGAAGGGTGAGGGGCCCGAAAGCTCGTGGCTTTTGCTACCAAGTAAACCTGTTGGACTTTAACCCCTGGTGTTGTGAGGATTCTTACTGTGTTTACCCCAGTCCAACGCCGGCATCGCCACACCGTTCCGCACTGACAGGTCAGTTACATGATAGACTGGTGGGGAGTGAGTCTCCTGCTCTGACAGTCTAACTCCATTCCCAGAATCACAGTCCTTCCGCATTGGGGAACATGGTGAAAATTGTCATCAACCTCTGAGGCTCAGACTCCATTCAACATCTTTCAAAAGTTAGTTCATATGAAAAAATATTACATTTACTAACTGATGATCGAGCACCAATCCAACTATCGAGTGGTTTGTGTATAGTTCCTTTAATTGGTTTTTAGTGTTTTTTTTGAGTCTGGTTACTCGCACAGAATGGATACACACTCTTGTTAAAATTGCTTATTTTTCTGATAAACCCACTTGTCGATGTACTAATAAAACTGTACTGAGTTACTGCTTGGAAATACACAAGGGAGTTCTTTTCAATGGGAATAATAGAACCAGAGTGTTTGTGTTCTATTACACTGCCCAATGGCATTGTTCCGGGAATTATCTCATCTTAAACTCACTTATGGCACAAAAGGACAAGCCATTCATAAAATCACAGAATCACTACAGTGCAGAAGGAGGCTCTTCAGCCCATCGACTCGACACCGACTCATTCCCAGGCTTACCCCATCACCCCACTTATTGACCCCACTAATCCCCCTAACCCTAAGGGTCAATTTCCCACGGCCAATCCACCTCACCCGCGCACCTTCGAACTGTGGGAGGAACCCGGAGTTCCCGGAGGAAACCCACGCAGACATGGGGAGAATGCGCAGACGGTGACCCCCCAAGTCGGGGCTCAAACCCGGGCCCCTAATGCTGTGAGGCAACAGTGCCAACCACTGTGCCACCGTGTCGCCCACCGGGAAGGTTTAAGTTGTGTTTACGTAATTGTTACTGGAAGCTAGAAGTCAAAGTTAACGCTCAACTGAAATGCTGGACTGGATTGCTCTGGGTGTGGTCCTACAGGGGGTGAATGCCATTGGCACCGTGGTGGGTTTTAAAAATGACACTCATTCTTGGTAAAGTTCCCCGGGAGGCGGGGGGGTAGGTAGGTAGGCAGTGCCCGAGCACGACCACCCAACATATTTTATGGCTCTTACGTTTGACCTTCTGGGGATAACAAAGAACAAGAACAAAGAACAAGAACAAAGAACAACACAGCACGGGAAAAAGGCCCTTTGGCCCAACGAGCCCGCGCCGCCGTCCCATGGTCAGTGACCTATTCATGACTCTAGTCTATGCCTAATGTGTGAGGATCAAGGAGTTCCAATATAGGGACAATTTGTTACCCAATCAATCAGCCTAAAAGCACATTTTTGGGATGTGGGAGGAAACCGGAGCACCCGGAGGAAACCCACGCAACCACGGGGAGAACGCGCAAACTCCCACGGACACAGGCCCAACTCCATGTGTCCGCACAGCAACAGAGATAGCCTCTGTGCTGCCATGATGCCCTCGAGATGGTAAGTGCCTGTGGATAAAAATTTCATTATTAAAGACTCTATATCCCTGAGACTAAAACTGACCCCAAGCCTACAATGCTTAATAAGGCCTGCTATATCCCCCTATATGTAAACTGCTCATGTGGCTGTCCAAGTGACTCTTGAACAACCCTAGCGTGCCTGCTTCCACCACCTTACTCGGCAGTGCATTCCACATCCCCACTACCCTTTGTGTGAAAAACTGCCCTCTAACATTAGTCTTATATCTAGCCCCCCTCACCCTAAGCCCGTGACCCCTCGTTCTATCCATTTCTAATAGCGGAAAAAGCTTATCACCATCTACTCTATCTGTCCCCTTCATAATCTTATAAACCTCTATCAAATCCCCCCTCAGCCGACGTCTCTCAAGGGAAAACAGCCCAAGTGCGTTCAATCTTTCCTCGTAAGACAGCCCTTCCATACCAGGCAACATCCTGGTAAATCTCCTCTGCACTCTCTCCAGGATCTCTACATCCTTCCGATAGTACGGCGACCAGAACTGGACGCAGTACTCCAGGTGAGGCCTAACCAACGTTCTATACAACTGCAACATCAGACTCCTACTCTTATATTCTATACCCCTTCCTATGAAGGCTAACATGCCATACGCTTTCCTCATCACATTCTGCACCTGCACCGACACCTTCAGGGTCTTCCGTCAATGTCTGTATAAGCTGTGTATGTTTATTGATGTCTTTTTTTTTACACCCACAGGTGATTCGATCCGCCTTGTTGTCCAACGAGGGGCATACACGCGGTGGGTCGTGCCAGGGCTGCTCTTGGATGTTGCTTCGAGAGTTGCCGAGTGCTTCACGTCGTTAGTGTGCGCTTAAACTCGACCGACTGACGGGCAACACGACAGCTCAGTGACTATCACAGTCTGCTGTCGTGCAGGTACATGGATTTGGGCCGGTGTCTGCGGGAGTTTGCACATTCTCCTCGTGATTGCGTGGGTTTTCTCCGGGTGCTCCGGTTTCCTCCCATTACCCAAAAACATGCTCTTAGGCTGATTGGTGTAACAAGGAGGTTTACTAGGCTGATACCGGAGTTGAGGGGATTGAGCTATGAGGAGAGGCTGAATAAACTAGGCTTGTACTCGTTAGAGTTTAGAAGAATGAGGGGAGATCTCATTGAGACGTATAAGATGATGAATGGGATGGATAGGATAGAGGTGGAGAGACTGTTCCCGCTCAAAAAAGACAGTAGGACTAGGGGGCACAACCTCAAGATAAAGGGGAGGCGGTTTAGAACGGAGTTGAGGAGGAACTTCTTCACTCAAAGGGTGGTGAATCTCTGGAATTCTCTGCCCGTTGAAGTGGTGGAGGCTGCCTCGCTAAATATTTTTAAGAAACGGGTTGATGGGTTTTTGATAAGAGAGGGGATTAAGGGTTATGGGGAGAGGGCGGGAAGGTGAAACTGAGCCACGACAGATCAGCCATGATCTTATTGAATGGCGGGGCAGGCTCGAAGGGCCAGATGGCCTACTCCTGCTCCTATTTCTTATGTTCTTATTAAATTAGTCTTCCCTCAATCTTCCCCAATAGGCGTAAGACAAAGGTCATAGGTAGAAGAGGGCACTCACTGAATGTTAAGATGGCGGCATGGGCTTGTTGGGCCGAAGGGCCTGTTTCCTGTGCTGTGTTGTTCCTTGTTCTCTCCCTCCTGAGCTTGTCTGGAATGTCTGATGGCCAGGTGCAGGCGAGGAGACCAGTCAGCTTTCAAGCTGGTGTGTAATCACGTTGACCTGTATAGATGTTCTTACAGTGGGGAGGAGGAGGAGGAGGATTCAGGCGTTGAGGCTGGAGAATGAAACGTTGATGTGCGGAGATGGTGACAGCCTTGGGAAATGTGATACATCGCTGACAAGGAGAGGACAAATCAGGTCTTAATTTTACGTCAGAGTGAAAGGTGATTGGGAATGTTGCGTGATTTTCCACTCCCATCATCAAACCCGCCTAACAAAAGCAGAGGCAGAAAATCCTGGCCGTCAACTCTGTTTCTCTCTCTGCAGACGCTGCCAGACCTGCTGAGTTTTTCCAGCATTTCCTGTTTTTATTTCAGATTTCCAGAATCTGCAGTATTTTGCTTCTACTTTATTATCCTACGAGCATCTGTGATGCTGGGGACCTGCGGGTGGCACAGTCGCACGGTGGTTAGCACTGCTGCCTCACAACACCAGGGACCCGGGTTTAATTCCCGGCTCGGGTCACTGTCTGTGCGGAATCTGCACATTCTCCCCGTGTCCGCGTGGGTTTCCTCCGGGTGCTCCGGTTTCCTTCCACAGCCCAAAATGTGCAGGTTAGGTGCATTGGCCGAGCTAAATTGCCCCTTAGTGCCTTGGGATGCACAGGTTAGAGAGATTAGTGGGGTAGATATATTGGGTTACGGGGATAGGGCACGGGTTGGGTTGTTGTCAGTGCAGGCTCGATGGGCTGAATGGCACTGTAGGGTGTCTATAATTCTAAAAGACCTCAGCTAAAATGGGTCAAAATGGGTTATCCAATTCTGGGTGAAGATTGCTGTGAATGGTTCAGCCTCCTCTTTTGCAATGATGGGCTGGGCTCCTCTATCAGATGGGGGATATTTGTGGACCCTCCTCCTCCAGTGAGTTGTTTAATTGTCCACCACCATTCACCACTGGATGTGGCAGGACTGCAGAGCTTAGATCTGATCCATGGTGGAGGAATTGCTTAGATCTGTCTATTACTCATTTCTTCCACTTTAATATCTTGTTGGAGTTTAGAAGGATAATAAGGGGGGATCTTATAGAGACATATAAGATAATGAAGGGACTAGATAGGGTGGAGGGAGAGAGATTCTTTCCACTTAGGAAGGAAACCAGATCTAGAGGGCACAGCCTCAAAATAAGGGGGGTGGGGGGCGCAGTTTAGAACGGAGTTGAGGAGTACATAGAACCCTACAGTGCAGAAACAGGCCCTTCGGCCCATCGAGTGTGCACCGAACACAATCCCACCCAGACCCTATCCCCATTTCCCTACACATTTACCTGCTAATCCCTCTAACCTACACATCCCAGAACACTAAGGGGCAATTTTAGCATAGCCAATGAACCTAACCCGCACATCTTTGGACTGTGGGAGGAAACCGGAGCACCCGGAGAAAACCCACGCCGACACGAGGAGAATGTGCAAACTCCACACAGGCAGTGACCCGAGCCGGGAATCGAACCCAGGACCCTGGAGCTGTGAAGCAGCAGTGCTAACCACTGTGCTACCGTGCCGCCTTCTTTTCTCAGAGGGTGGTGAATCTCTGGAATTCTCTGCCTGTTGAAGTGGTGGAGGCTACCTCGTTGAATACATTTAAGTCACGGGTAGATAGGTTTCTGACAGACAAGGGAATTAAGGGTTATGGGGAGAAAGCGGGAAAGTGGAACTGAGCCACGACAGATCAGCCATGATCTTATTGAATGGCGGGGCAGGCTCGAAGGGGCTAGATGGCCGACTCCTGCTCCTATTTCTTATGTTCTTATTGTGTTGTTGCTCCACCAGGCTGAGACCTCATGTTTGGTGTTGCTCCTGTCCTCTGCATTCTTCATTGAACCAGGGCTGATTCCCTGGTTTGGTAGTAATGGCAGAGTGGGGGGTATGCCGGTTCACGTGGTTACAGATTGTGATTGAGTTACACTCTGCTGCTGCTGATGGCCCACTGTGTCTCACAGATGTCTGTCTTTCAGTTGGTGGATCTATTCTGAATCTATCCCATTTAGCACAGGGACAGTGCCACACAACTTGATGAAGGCAATGTGAAGACAGGGCTTCATCTCCACAAGAACAGTGCGATGGTCACTCCTACCGACACTGTCATGGACAACCGGACCTGCAGCAGGCAGCTTGGTGAGGGTGAGGTCATAAGAACATAAGAACATAAGAAATAGGAGCAGGAGTAGGCCATCTGGCCCTTCGAGCCTGCCCCGCCATTCAATAAGATCATGGCTGATCTGTCGTGGCTCAGTTCCACCTTCCCGCCCTCTCCCCATAACCCTTAATCCCCTCTCTTATCAAAAACCCATCAACCCGTTTCTTAAAAATATTTAGCGAGGCAGCCTCCACCACTTCAACGGGCAGAGAATTCCAGAGATTCACCACCCTTTGAGTGAAGAAGTTCCTCCTCAACTCTGATCTAAACCGCCTCCCCTTTACCTTGAGGCTGTGCCCCCTAGTCCTACTGTCTTTTTTGAGCGGGAAGAGTCTCTCCACCTCTATCCTATCCATCCCATTTTCCCATTAGTTCCCTCACCACCTGCCGCTGTCCCGGTCTAGCTGCCGTGTCCTTTAGGAACTGGCCAGCTTGCTCACCAGTGGTGTAACTGAACCATTCTTAGTGATTTACGCTGAAAGTTCCCTACCACCGAATACACTCTGTGTCCGATAACAGCCTCCCCAGTGGTTGTGGAGGAGGGTCTATTGTAGCCTTGGAATGTGAGAGGGATGCGCTCAAGTCTCTCAGCTTGCTTTCCGTGGGCAAAGCCTTTCTTTGTCCCTCACAAGATGATTGTAAAACAAAGAAAAGACTTGCATTCATATATAACCTTTCAACGCCTCAGAAATGTGCAAATCATTGAGTTTGAGAATTTACCAGACATGTTGGCATGTAGATCAGAGCAGTATTCATGTTTTGATTAAGGGTTCATTACTCTTTGGAAGGAGCTTTCGCTCTGAATCTGGCTTCCACAAACTTTGGACATACTTGCTGGGTTTTATGAAGGGTCCCCTGAAGCCAACACAATCGTTAAGAACCATCAATGCCTCTCCATTCTCAGAAGACTAAGGAAATTTGGCATGTCAGCTACGACTCTCACCACCTTCTACAGATGCCCCACAGAAAGCATTCTCTCTGGTTGTATCACAGCTTGGTCTGGGCTCCTGCTCTGCCTAAGACTGCAAAAAAACTACAAGAGGTCATGAATGTAGCCCAATCCATCACACAAACCAGCCTCCCATCCATTGACTCTGTCTACACTTCCCGCTGCCTTGGCAAAGCAGTCAGCATAATTAAGGACCCCACACACCCCGGACATTCTCTCTTCCACCTTCTGTCGGGAAAAGATATAAAAGTCTGACATCACGTACCAACCAACTCAAAAACAGCTTCTTCCCTGCTGCTGTCAGACTTTTGAATGGACCTACCTTGCATTAAGTTGATCTTTCTCTACACCCTAGCTATGACTGTAACACTACATTCTGCACCCTCTCCTTTCCTTCTCTAAGAATGGTATGCTTTGTCTGTATAGCGAACAAGAAACAATAGTTTTCACTTATGTTAATACATGTAACAATAATAAATCAAATCAAAGGGGAGCTTCACTCTGCATCTTACCTCGATGGCACCTGATATGGAAAGGCTTGAAGAGGTCACAGAGAGAGAGAGAGAGCGAGAGAGAGAGAGCGAGAGAAGGAGAGACAGAGAGCTTTATTTTCTTATTTAACCCATGCCATAGCTGGCTGGTGAGTGTTTAACTCCGCAATGAGGAGACATCCCTCCTGTGTCTGAGACATATGCGACCCTGACCTGGAAGGGATTAATGGAGATATTTGATACCAAATACTCCATGTAACAATAATGGATGTTGCATTTGCCAGTGTCAGCGTAACTCACCTCATCATCACCTCAGCCTCACAATATCTAACGTCAGCTGTGATCAATTTCCAGGTATCTTCAACAGGAATGGAACACGCAGGAAATACTCAGCATCAATACTCAGAGGTAGAAATATTCTTCCCGCTTCGAAAGGAAAACAGAACTAGAGAGCACAGTCTCAAAATGAGGGGGGGGGGGCACTTTAGAACAGAGTTGAGTCAAAGGGTGGTGAATCTCTGGAATTCTCTGCCCGTTGAAGTGGTGGAGGCTGCCTCGCTGAATATATTTAAGTCACGGGTAGATAGGTTTTTGGTAGACAAGGGAATTGAGGATTATGGGGAGAAAGCGGGAAAGTGGAACTGATCCACTTCAGATCAGCCATGATCTTATTGAATGGCGGGGCAGGCTCGAGGGGCTAGATGGCCTACTCCTGCTCCTATTTCTTATGTTCTTATCTGTGGAGAGAGAGAAACAGAGTTCATGTTTCAGGCTGATAACATTCCACCGAAATGGCAAGAAGTTCAAGATGTAACAAGTGCAGGGGTAGGGTTAGGGTTAAGGGTCTAACCGTAACCCTAACTTACTCCTTTCCATGGGAAGGGCCTGTTTCCCGTGCTGTGTTGTTCTTTGTTCCTTCTTCTCTATGAACGGTATGCTTTTCTGTATAGTGTGCAAGAAACAATACTTTTCACTGTATACTAATACGCCTGACAATAATAAATCAAATCAAAAGGGATGGGGGGGGGGGGGGGGGGGTGTTGTTGCAGAGAGGGTGGTGGAAAGAATACAGGGTAATTATAGGACAGAATTATGGGGGATTGGAGAAATGATGACTGGTGGAAGGCTGAAGGGGTTGGCTTTGAGAAAGTGAAGATGGATTAAGGGATTGCATGGTGGCACAGTGGTTAACACTGCTGCCTCACAGCACCAGGGACCCGGGTTCAAATCCAGCCTCAGGTCTGTGTGGAATTTGCACGTTCTCCCCGTGAATGCTGGATTTCCTCAGATTCTCCCCACAGTCCAAAGATCTGCAAGTCAGGTTGACTGGCTGTGCTAAATTGCCCCTGAGTATCAGGGGGATTAGCCAGGTAAATATCGGCTGTCGTCGTCGGTGGTGGAGGCGAACTCGCTGGGGTCTTTTAAAAGACTTCTGGATGAGTATATGGGGTTTAATGGGATTGGGGGTTATAGATAGGTCTACAGATTGGTGGGGTTGATGTGATCGGCGCAACTCGAGGGCCGAAGGGCCTGTTTGTGCTGTAATGTTCTATGTTCTATGTTCTATATGTGAGCTTGCAGGAATAAGGCCTGGGTAGGATTGTTGCTGGTAGAAGCTTGATGGACCGAATGCCTCCTTCTGCACTGTAGGGATTCTGTGATTTGGCGGAGGTGTAACTCATTCCAGCAGCATCATTGCCAGCACTTGCTGGCAGCTTAGCAGAAGAAGCGATGGTAATCTGAAGTTTGGAACTCAGTATTGAGGTCAGAAGATATCAAAAAGTGCCTCCTGGAGAAATGAGGCTCAGCTCTTCAAGCTTGTGCAGAGTTCCGCTAAAGCAGATTAGGAGGCTTTTGTTTGAACACATCTTTTATTTAGATGCATGACGTAAACTGTGAAGTTAAAGTGTTTTGTATTGGGCTTACATATCCCATCTCTCTATCCTTGAATATGACGGGCTCTTAATCAGAGCGTAAAATGTATGTATGCGGTAACCAAGGGTTAGTCACCCAATAGAACAAGTTTAAAATAATGAAGCGAGTGTTAATGGGTGTCAGTTTGGTTGGACTTTGGAAGGACAATGTAACCTGCCCATCTTTGAGCAAGTGAAATTGAAACTAATGCCTTGCATTCAAATCCCCGGACAGTTTGTTAGAGTTACTTGAATTGAAATGTCAAGTGATTGAGTATTTTAAAAGAAATTGTGTTTTGAGATCTATTCAAAGCGTGTTAAAATGGAACACATTGACACATATATCAGCAGATGGAAGGGCACAGCAAATTCAAAAGCAGCGATATCTCCCACAGCAACACAAAACCAGTCATTATGATGTCTTCATCTGATGAACGCTGGCTGCTAAGCAACCGCTCAGGCCCCCTCGTGTAGATGTTGGACCAGCTCAGAGTCTTCTACTTAACTCTGAGTGACAAACAATACAAACGGCAACTTGGGAAGTTGGAACAGCAAGGCTAAGTGGTACGGAGCACAACAACACACTTACTGAAAATGTGAAATCATAGAATCATTGAGTCCCTGCAGTGCAGAAAGAGGCCGTTCAGCCCATCGAACCTGTGCTGGCGACGATCCCACCCAGTGTTAGAGTGTAACCAGTCACAACTTTGTATTGGTTGTAATGTGACCAATGGAAACAAGACGTAAGGGTCAGCTGACCCAGTAAACCATGGAACCAATTACAGGGTGATGTAATAGTCAGCTGACCAGCTGATTCACTACAAATAAGAAACCATGTAGAATTGATGGAAGCTTGGATTGGCCCAGGGAGAGGCCCCAAGTTTGGAGTAATGATGTTTCTTCATTAAACCCTTTTTTGGATTTTTAAGTTGGAGTAAGTCATGTTGTATTTTTGCCATCTGCACTTCTGAAGAAACACCCATTACTCTTTCCTCTCTTGCTGGTCCCCCTGACTCTAAAAGGAGCAATTTAGCCCGGCCATTCAATCTAACCTGCATGTCCTTGGACTGTGGGAGGAAACTGGAGCACCCCCCCCAGAGGAAACCCACACAGACATGGCAGACGTAGACAAAGACACATTCACGTCATGGCTACCCGTCAACACCACAAAACATCGACTCAAAGTGGAGAAGATCACCATGAGGATTGTGCATATTGGCATCAAGTTTCTACAGGGGTTTTTTTTGTCTTTGGATGTCCGTGTTTGTGAACCAACCTCCACTCAACTGATGAAGGAGCAGTGCTCTGAAAGCTCGTACTACCAGATAAACCTGGTGTTGCAAGACTTCTTACTGTGCCCACTCCAGTCCAACACCGGCATCTCCACAATAGGACGATGACTGATCCAACATTCCCCACGTCCACTTTCCTATAACTTTCCCTGTAAAACCCTGATTCCCTTATTAATCAAGAATCTATCTCAGTCTTAAATATATAGATTCATAGAATCCCTGCAGTTCAGAAGGAGACCATTTGGCCCATTGAGTCAGCACCGACTCTCTGACAGAATATCTTTGCCACTCTATCCCCACATATTTACATAGTTAATACCTCTAACCTACACATCTTGGGACACTAAGGAATAATTTAGTATGGCCAATCCATCTAGCCCATGTATCTTTAGAGTGTGGGAAGAAATCGGAGCACCGGAGGAAACCCATGCAGACATGGGGAGAACAGGCAGATTCCACACAGACAGTGACCTGAGGCCAGAATTGAACCCAGGTCCTTGGCAGTGCTAACCACTGTGCCACAGTGCCACTGTACATAATTCCTTACCACAGCTCTCCATGGCAAGGAATTCCAAAGACTGATAACCCTCTGAGGGAAGAAATTCCCCCCTCATCCCAGTCTTAAATTGGTGTCCTTTTATTCTGAGACTGTGCCAATGAGGTGAAACATCCTCTCAGCATTTACCCTGTCAAGCTCCTGAAGAGTCCTAAGTGTTTCAATGAGATCACCTCTTATTCTTTTGAATTCCAATGAGTAGAGTCCCAACCTGTTTAACCTTTCCTCACAAGACAATCCCTCCACACCGGGGGTCACCCCAGTGAACCTTCCACAAACTCTCTCCAATTGAGTTGTTGTCTGGCTCCTTCACATTCTGTGATGGTGACAGGAGACAGCTTGGCTGAGCAGTTACTGCACCCAGCAGTGAATCTGTCCATTCACTGGGTACCCATTCACTGTGTGTCCATTCACTGTGTGTCCATTCACTGTGTGTCCATTCACTGTGTTCATTTGCTAACTGTCCATTCTCTGCCTGTCCATTCACCGTGTGTCCATTTGTTGCCTGTCCATTCGCTGTCTGTCCATTCGCTGCCTGTCTAGCAGTAATCAGATGTATGGCACTCCTGGCGTTGCCGTATGCTACACAAGTCTGGCCCATTCCTCACTCCTTGTGCTGTGATGATCAAGCGAGGCATCTTCCTCTTTAATCTGGAGTTTGAAAGTGGCCTGGATTCACAGGGGTGTGATATCCATTGAGATAAAGGGGGAGAAACATGCCCAATATTGACCTACTACTGAAGGCCACCTCTGTGTGTGTCTGCAAACTGGGCTTAGATCTTCAGTAGAAAAACACCACTAGCAACACAAAATTATTATGGGTGGCACAGTGGTTAGCACTGCTACTTCACAGTGCTATGGACCTGGGTTCGATTCCCGGCTCGGGTCACTGCACATTCTCCCCGTGTCTGCTTGGGTTTCCTCCCAGTGCTCCGGTTTCCTCCCACAGTCTGAAAGATATCCAGGTTCGGTGCATTGACCCGAACAGGCGCTGGACTGTGGCGACTAGGGGATTTTCACAGTAACTTCATTGCAGTGTTAACGTCAGCCTTACTTGTGACACTAATAAATAAACTTCAACTTTATTACTTGCTGAAGTCTCCGAATTGGGCTGGAACCAGTACGTCCTGAGTCACAGTGGAATTGATCGAAGACTACAGGCCTCGCTATCCTAACTCCAAGAAATTATAGATGGACAGTTTGTAACCTTCATTTCATTAAGCTGAGAAAACAATAAAGGAGAAGAAAGTTTATTGCACATCTTCGAAAGAGGTTTGAGAGTTTTGACAGGGTAAATAAGGAGAAAATGTTTGCATTGTCAGAGGTGAGTGGTGATGAGCTGGAACTCACTGCCAACAAACGTGGTGGAAATAGAGATCATTAATGACTTCAAAGAGAGAAGCTTGCAGGGTTTCAGTGTGGAGCAGTGTGTAGTCGTCCATTTCGGCAGAACCAACGGGATGTGTAAATGTGTAGTCGTCCATTTCGGCAGAACCAACGGGATGAACGAGTACACTATCAAGGGCAGGAGTCTTAGTAGCGTTGAAGAGCAGAAGGATCTCGGGGTCCGGGTCCACAGGACTCTTAAATCGGCCTCGCAGGTGGAGGAGGTGGTCAAGAAGGCGTATGGTGTACTGGCCTTCATTAATCGAGGGATTGAGTTTAGGAGTCGGGAGGTAATGCTGCAACTTTATAAGACCCTTGTCAGGCCTCATTTGGAGTACTGTGCGCAGTTCTGGCGCCTCACTATAGGAAAGATGTAGAAGCTATTGAAAGGGTGCAGAGGAGATTTACAAGGATGTTGCCTGGACTGGGAGGCATGCCTTATGAAGATAGGTTGAGGGAGCTGGGACTCTTTTCCCTGGAGAGGCGAAGGTTGAGAGGCGACCTGATAGAAGTTTATAAAATGTTGAGAGGAATAGATAGGGTGGACTCTCAGAGGCTATTTCCCCGGGTTGAAATGGTCGCTACGAGAGGACACAGATTTAAGGTGCGGGGAGGGAAGTACAGAGGTGATGTTAGGGGTAAGTTTTTCACTCAGAGGGTGGTGAGTGAATGGAATCGGCTGCCGTCATCGGTGGTGGTGGCGAACTCGCTGGGGTCTTTTAAAAGACTTCTGGATGAGTATATGGGGTTTAATGGGATTGGGGGTTATAGATAGGTCTATAGATTGGTGGGGTTGATGTGATCGGCGCAACTCGAGGGCCGAAGGGCCTGTTTGTGCTGTAATGTTCTATGTTTCTATGTTTCTATGTTTCTATGAGCAGGAGAATGGCACTGACTGGAATACTCTGCAGTGAGTCACCTGGAGTTGATGGGCCGAACGGCTTCCCTCTGGACTCACCACGTAAACACAGTGGCCACAAGTGCAGCTCAAGGCTAGGATTCCCGCGGTGAGTAACTCACCTTCTGACTCCCCAAAGCCCATCCACCATCTGCAAGGCGTAAGTCAGGGGTGTGATGGAATACTCCCCACTTACCTGGATGGGTGCAGCTCCAACAACACTCAAGAAGCTCGACACCATCCAGGACAAAGCAGCCCCGCTTGATTGGTACCACATCTATGAACATCCACTCCCTCCATCACTGACACTCAGTAGTAGCAGTGAGTACCATCTACAAGATGCACTGCAGAAATTCACCAAAGATCCTTAGATAGCACCTTCCAAACCCACGACCACTTCCATCTAGAAAGACAAGGGCAGCAGACAAATGGGAGCACCGCCACCTGCAAGTTCCCCTCCAAGCCACTCACCATCCTGACTTGGAAATATACTGCAGTTCCTTTGCAGATATAGAACAAAGAACAAAGAACAACACAGCACGGGAAACAGGCCCTTTGGCCCAACGAGCCCGCGCCGCCGTCCCATGGTCAGTGACCTATTCATGATTTTAGTCTATGCCTAATGTGTGAGGATCAGGGAGGTCCAATATAGGGACAATTTGTTACCCAATCAATCAGCCTAAAAGCACATTTTTGGGATGTGGGAGGAAACCGGAGTACCCGGAGGAAACCCACGCAACCATGGGGAGAACACGCAAACTCCCACGGACACAGGCCCAACTCCATGTGTCCGCACAGCAACAGAGATAGTCTCTGAGCTGTCATGTTGCCCTCGAGATGGTCCAGTTTACGCACACCAACGACATGAAGCAGTAGGATCCAAAATGCTGGAATTCCCTCCCTAACAGCATTGTGGGTCAGCCCACAGAATTGAACCCACAAGTTGGCGGCTTCTCAGGGGCAACGAGGGATGGGTAATGAGTGCTGGGCAGCCAGCGGCGCCAATGTCCCACGAATGAATGAAAATATAGAAGGAGCTGGTGACTCAGTGACCCAGGGAGGGTTGGCAAGTTGGAGAACACAGATTCAAGCAGAGGTGAAATGAGGAGACGTTTTATTCAGCGGTGAGGTGAGGCGATGCAGAGTTCACTTCCTGGAAGAGTGGGAGAAGCAGATTCAGTCGTGACTTTCAAAGGGTAATGTAACTCCTTCAACCAGCTGGCGTGACTCTGAATGGCCTCTTTCTGTGCAGTGAGATTCTATGAGTTACAAGAGGCAGAGCTCAAACACATTCCCAGTGTTGTTTGTGTGTAAGAGACAGAGCATTCCCAAAGGGTAAGACGGATCCACAATGGTTAGCACTGCTGCCGCACACAGCTCCACGGACCAGGGTTCAATTCCAGTCTTTGTCACTATCTGTGTGGAGTTTGCGCATTCTCCCCGTCCCTGCGCGGGTCTCCTCCGGTGCTCCAGTTAGCCCGTTGATGGCAGGATCTTCTAGTTTCTTAAATTCATTTACGAGCATCACTGGCTGGGTCAGCACTCATTGCCCATCCCAAAGTGCCCTTTCACTTCAGAGGACATTTGTAAGTCAAGCACATTGCTGTGGATCTGAAGTCACGTATAGGCCAGACCGGGTAAGGACGGCAGATTTCCTTCTCCAAAGGACATTAGTGAACCAGATGGGTTTTTCCAACAATTGACCATGGTTTCATGGTCATCAGGATGATCTCAAGCCCCAGATTTCATTTATTGAATTCAAATTTCACCATCTGCCATGGTGGGATTCGAACCCGGGTCTCCAGGGCACTAACCTGGCTCCAAAAGAGAAAATGCTGGAAAATCTCAGCAGCGTCTGTTAGGGGAGAAAAGAGCTGACATTTGGAGTCCAGAGGAGCCTTTGTCATCTGGAGTTGACCAAAGCCCAGGGCACCAACCTGGGCCTCTGGATTAATAGTCCAGCAACAATAGTCCAAAGATGTGCGGGTTAGGTTCATTGGCTATGCTAAAATTGCCCCTTAGTGTCTTGGGATGTGTCGGTTAGAGGGATTAGCAGGTAAATGTGTAGGGATATGGGGATAGGGTCTGGGTGGGATTGTGTTCGGTGCAGACTCGATGGGCCGAAGGGCCTGTTTCTGCACTGTAGGGTTCTATGCTGGTTCTATATGCAGGGTAGAATAGGTGCGGGGTGATGTGGCGGCGCGGGCTCGTTGGGCCGAAGGGCCTGTTTCCCGTGCTGGGTTGTTCTTCTTCATAATACCAGTCCCTCACTGCCATCCCAGATGGAAGTCACTTGTAACATTGACTAATTGGGAGGGGAGTGACTGTTATTGACAAAATCAAAGCCCACCAAACAGTCACATTATCAAACAACAATGAAGGTGAATGAGACTAATCGGTTTCTGAGCGCATTCCTTTAGTTTTATTGCAACGGGATTAAAAATTAAAGAGATAAAGATTAATATTTTAAAGAAACAATGTCTGGCAGGATGAGAGTGAGCAATAATTTAAATTAAATAAATTAAGCACTGATTTATTACAGGTCACCAGCTTTTAAAAGAGAAACAGTCTGGTAAAAGTGTTAGAAAAATACATTTTTTTGTCGCATTGGGTCAAAGAATGCAGACATTGTAAAAATGAAGGAGATTCAGCGATAGAGAGAGGTAAGTTAGAGGTAACATAAACACATCAGGAGAATGTGTGCCAAGTGAAATACAGGAACAGTAATATCGAATCCATCAAGTGTATTTATTTTGATAACACCCTGCAGTCCTGTGTTCAGAGATCAGGTTCAGGAATTCTCTCAGTGAAGTATGGCTTTGCTGAGGCAGATATATTTAACTTGTCTAAGATGCCTAATATCAAAGTACAAATCTACCAGAAATAACAACAAGGAAAGTACACTCAGTTCTACCCAATTCCTCCTGTATGGCTTCGATGCAAGTCACAATACACACACGCTTACCCCCTCAGTAATGGGGCTGATGGCTTCCTTCTGCACTGGAGGACTTCTATGACATTACTCCTGTGCTGCCCACTCCATAACTGCCGCCTCCCCCCTCACCAACCCTCCCCAACCTCTGTGCCCCCACCATCTGCTTTCCTCCTCTGTTCAAAGGTCCAACTCCACAGTCACCAATGACTATTGGTAATGACGTAGTCAAACTGCTGGGATTTAAGGTGAGGAATAGATATTTGAGGTTGTTGAATGGCCAGAACCTATTGAACCTAGACCCAGCCTCAGTTTGAAGAAGAATCTGAACATAGAAATCTCTGAAGACCTTTCTCTTTCCTCCAACACAACATCGTCCCTCTCTTTTTTAGAAAATGAAAGGAAGTCTTGCATTTATAAAGCACTTTTCATGATCACCGGCCATAAGAACATAAGAACATAAGAAATAGGAGCAGGAGTAGGCCATCTAGCCCTTCGAGCCTGCCCCGCCATTCAATAAGATCATGGCTGATCTGTCGTGGCTCAGTTCCACCTTTCCGCCCTCTCCCCATAACCCTTAATCCCTTCTCTTATCAAAAACCCATCAACCCGCTTCTTAAAAATATTTAGCAAGGCAGCCTCCACCACTTCAATGGGCAGAGAATTCCAGAGATTCACCACCCTTTGAGTGAAGAAGTTCCTCCTCAACTCTGTTCTAAACCGCCTCCCCTTTATCTTGAGGCTGTGCCCCCTAGTCCTACTGTCTTTTTTGAGCGGGAAGAGTCTCTCCACCTCTATCCTATCCATCCCATTCATCATCTTATACGTCTCAATGAGATCTCCCCTCATTCTTCTAAACTCTAACGAGTACAAGCCTAGTTTATTCAGCCTCTCCTCATAGCTCAATCCCCTCAACTCTGGTATCAGCCGAGTAAACCTCCTCTGCACTCCCTCCAGGGCCAAAATATCTTTGTGCAGGTGCGGCGCCCAAAACTGCACACAGTACTCCAGCTGCGGCCTCACCAATGCCCTATACAGCTGCAGCAAGACCGCCCTACTTTTATATTCAATTCCCCTCGCTATGAAGGCCAGCATCCCATTCGCCTTCCTGACCACCATAGAACCATCGAACTCCACAGTGCAGAAAGAGGCCCTTCGGCCCATTGAGTCTGCACTGACCACAATCCCACCCAGGCCCTATCCCCATATCCCTACATATTTTACCCACTAATCCCTCCAAACTAAGCATCTCAGGACACTAAGGGGCAATTTTAGCACAGCCAATTAGCCTAACCAGCACATCTTTGGACTGTGGGAGGGAACCGGAGCACCCGGAGGAAACCCATGCAGACACAAGGAGAATGTGCAAACTCCACACAGGCAGTGACCCGAGCCAGGAATCGAACCCAGGACCCTGGAGCTGTGAAGCAGCAGTGCTAACCCACTGTGCTACCATGCCACCCATCTCAAAATGTTTTTAAAAATTTGTTCATTGAATGTGGGCATCGCTGCTGAGGCCAACAATTATTGCCAATCTACCGCCAAGAAGGGGCTCTGGAGTCACTGTAGGCCAGACTGGATAAGGGCAGCAGATTTCCTTCCCTAAAAGAGCATTAGTGAACCAAATGGGATTTTCCTGACAATAATATTAATTTGTTTTAATTTCACATTTTTATTGCTTTAAATTTCACCATTTGTTGTGGTGGGATTTGAACCCAGTCCCCAGAGGCTTTTCCATGGGTTTCTTGATTTCAAGCCCACTGACAGTACCGTTGCACCACTGTCTCCCTTAATCATGAGTTCAGTGATTCTGAAATGTTGATACAAAACTAATTCCCAAAGCAAAAATAAACAACCCTTCACTTAAGCCACTTAAGGGCCAAAAAAAGGAATCCCAGAGACAACTCATTGCCAATAACATCAGCAAAGGCTGTGAGCTGCAGAGAGCATGATTTCTTAAAAACTCTTAAAGGTACACCAGCGTCACATAGGAACAGGTTCTTTGGCCCTCCAAGCCTGTGCAAATCTTGATGCCCTAAAATGATGTGCTGGTTAGGGTGCATTGACCATCCTAAATTCTCTCTCAGTGTACCCAAACAGGTGGCGACTCGGGGATTTTCACAGTAACTCCATTGTAATGTTAATGTATCAGCCTACTTGTGACACAAATGAATAAACTGTAAACTAGAGGAGGAAGGATGTCCTGTGCTGATAATGGGGTGAAGAGGTTCATCTTGCATTTTTGTCCTTCTCCCTTTGCTGCTCTATCTGACCTAATGACCTCCTCCCATTCCTGAGCCAGGAGTGACCCCCCCCGGCCAGATCCCAGTGACCAAGTGCTCTCATTGTATTGGGCATCCAACTGGTAGCACAACATTTATCCTCTTCAGGAGGAATCTTCGGAGAATTTCCGGAATAAATGTTGCTTGTGTGTTGGTGAAGGTTTAACAAAAAAAGTTTCTTGATATGTGGAGTTGGTGGCGCAGTGCTATTTTCACAAGAGTAGTAACGCCTCTGGCTACCTTGGCTCGAAGTTCTCATCAGAGAAATTTGAATTCAGTAATGATGCCTGTGAAAACATTGTCAATTGTTAAAACTCAGCTGGTTCACTAACGTCCTTTGGGGAAGGAAATCTAAAATTTATTTATTTAGTGTTACAAGTAGTCTGTAGGGAGTTTGCACATTCTCCCTGAGTTTGCGTGGGTTTCCTCTGGGTGCTCCAGTTTCCTCCCACAATCAAAAAATGTGCAGGTTAGGTTGATTAGCTGTGCTAAATTGCCCCTTAATGCTCCGTAGGTTAGAGGGATTAGAACATAAGAACATAAGAAATAGGAGCAGGAGTAGGCCATCTAGCCCTTCGAGCCTGCCCCGCCATTCAATAAGATCATGGCTGATCTGTCGTGGCTCAGTTCCACCTTCCCGCCCTCTCCCCATAACCCTTAATCCCCTCTCTTATCAAAAACCCATCAACCCGCTTCTTAAAAATATTTAGCGAGGCAGCCTCCACCACTTCAACGGGCAGAGAATTCCAGAGATTCACCACCCTTTGAGTGAAGAAGTTCCTCCTCAACTCTGTTCTAAACCGCCTCCCCTTTATCTGGCTGTGCCCCCTAGTCCTGGGTTACAGGAATAAGTGAGATCGTTGTCGGTGAAAACTCATTGGACCAAATGGCCTCCTTCTGCATTGTAGGGTTTCTATGATTTTATGATTAACACTGCAATGAAGTTACTGTGAAATTCTCCCAGTTGCCACTCTCCGGTGCCTGTTCAGGTACACTGAGAGAAAATTTAGCACGGCCAATGGACCTAACCAGTGCATCTTTTGGACTATGGGAGGAAACTGGGGCACCCGGAGGAACCCCATGCAGAACTGGGAGAATGTACAAACTCTACACAGACAGTGATCTGAGCCAGAAATCAAACCTGGGACCCTGGCACTGTGAGGCAGCACTGCTAACCATCGTGCCGCCTCCTTACCTGGTCTCATCTGTGTCTCCAGACTCACAGCAACATGGTTGACTCATGAGTGATCCAGCAAATCATTCAGTTCACTGGAGTTTAGGATGACAGGGGATCTGAGTGAGGTATGTAAAATTTTAGAAGGTAAGTGTTTCCTCTTATGGGGCAATCTCAAACAAGAGGTGACAGGGATAGGTTGAGAGGCAGTAGATTTAAAACTGAGATGAGGAGGAACTACTTCTCACAGAGGGTTATCATTGAATCCCTACAGTACAGAAGGAGGCCATTCAGCCCATCGAGTCTGCACCCACCACAATCCCACCCAGGCCCTATTCCCGTAACCCCACATATTTATCCTGCTAATGCCCTGATACTAGGGGCAATTTAACACGGCCAATCCACCTAACCTGCACATCGCAGGTTCCTTGGGAGGAAACCAGAGCGCTCGGAGGAAACCCACGCAGACACGGGGAGAAAGTGCAAACTCCACACAGACAGTGTGACCTGAGGCCGGAATCAAACCTGGGTTCCTGGCGGTCTGAGGCAGCAGTGCCAACCACTGTGCCACCGTGCTGCACCCATGAACTCACTGCTCCATAGCACAGTGAAGTCTGAATCACTGAATGGTTTCATGAGGTAGATAGATATATTTCTAATACCATTAGGGGTAAGGGGATCCGGGGAACAGTTGGGGAGGTGGATTTGAGACCAGGGAGAGATCAGCCATGGTCTGATTGAATGGCGGAACGGGATCGAAGGGCTGAATTTGCCGATTTCTGCTCCTAACTCCTCTCTTCTATAATAACCAAGGATGGGTAATAAATACCAGCCCAGTCAGCAATGCTCGCATTTCCCCCACCTTCAATGACCATGAAATTGTAAAAATACCCTTGAAGTGATGAGTAGCCACAGTGTTTGAAATTGGCATCAATGCCACGCTAACCACTAAACAACTGATCAGTGTGAGGAGAGGGTTAAAATATTAGCCACAAAAATACTCCATTATGAATACTAGACAGAATTTTAAATGGTGTCTAGCTGTTTAATAAGCCTCGAGATGGCTGTTCCTTGCACTGGCTTCGATTTCTTGACTGATGACATCTCGTGCTAAACTGACATTTCAGGTTAAGACCCCATTGGGCCACATCAATTGCATCGAAAGAATTTGGTGAAAATAGCTCCAAAAAGCGTTTGAAACGAACCTACCTTCTCAATGTTAACTGAGTTTATAATAATACTACAGCATAAAACTGGTAATAAATGGGGACAGTATAGAGGGAGCTTTACTCTGTATCTAACCCCATGCTGTACCTGTCCTGGGAGTGTTTGATGGGGGACAGTGTAGAGGGAGCTTTACTCTGTATCTAACCCCGTGCTGTACCTGTCCTGGGAGTGTTTGATGGGGACAGTGTAGAGGGAGCTTTACTCTGTATCTAACCCCATGCTGTACCTGTCCTGGGAGTGTTTGATGGGGGACAGTGTAGAGGGAGCTTTACTCTGTATCTAACCCCGTGCTGTACCTGTCCTGGGAGTGTTTGATGGGAGGGACAGTGTAGAGGGAGCTTTACTCTGTATCTAACCCCGTGCTGTACTTGTCCTAGGAGTGTTTGATGGGGGTACAGTGTAGAGGGAGCTTTACTCTGTATCTAACCCTGTGCTGTACTTGTCCTGGGAGTGTTTGATGGGGGTACAGTGTAGAGGGAGCTTTACTCTGTATCTAACCCCGTGCTGTACCTGTCCTGGGAGTGTTTGATGGGGACAGTGTAGAGGGAGCTTTACTCTATATCTAACCCCATGCTGTACCTGTCCTGGGAGTGTTTGATGGGGACAGTGTAGAGGGAGCTTTACTCTGTATCTAACCCCGTGCTGTACCTGTCCTGGGAGTGTTTGATGGGGACAGGGTAGAGGGAGCTTTACTCTGTATCTAACCCCGTGCTGTACCTGTCCTGGGAGTGTTTGATGGGGACAGTGAAGAGGGAGCTTTACTCTGTATCTAACTCCGTGCTGTACCTGTCCTGGGAGTGTCTGATGGGAGGGACAGTGTAGAGGGAGCTTTACTCTGTATCTAACCCCGTGCTGTACCTGTCCTGGGAGTGTTTGATGGGGACAGTGTAGAGGGAGCTTTACTCTGTATCTAACCCCGTGCTGCATCTGTCCTGGGAGTGTTTGATAGGGGGAGAGTGTAGAGGGAGCTTTACTCTGTATCTAACCCCGTGCTGTACCTGTCCTGGGAGTGTTTGATGGGGACAGTGTAGAGGGAGCTTTACTCTATATCTAACCCCATGCTGTACCTGTCCTGGGAGTGTTTGATGGGGACAGTGTAGAGGGAGCTTTACTCTGTATCTAACCCCGTGCTGTACCTGTCCTGGGAGTGTTTGATGGGGACAGGGTAGAGGGAGCTTTACTCTGTATCTAACCCCGTGCTGTACCTGTCCTGGGAGTGTTTGATGGGGACAGTGAAGAGGGAGCTTTACTCTGTATCTAACTCCGTGCTGTACCTGTCCTGGGAGTGTCTGATGGGAGGGACAGTGTAGAGGGAGCTTTACTCTGTATCTAACCCCGTGCTGTACCTGTCCTGGGAGTGTTTGATGGGGACAGTGTAGAGGGAGCTTTACTCTGTATCTAACCCCGTGCTGCATCTGTCCTGGGAGTGTTTGATAGGGGGAGAGTGTAGAGGGAGCTTTACTCTGTATCTAACCCCGTGCTGTACCTGTCCTGGGAGTGTTTGATGGGGGACAGTGTAGAGGGAGCTTTACTCTCTATCTAACCCCATGCTGTACCTGTTCTGGGAGTGTTTGATGGGGACAGTGTAGAGGGAGCTTTACTCTGTACCTAACCCCGTGCTGTACCTGTCCTGGGAGTGTTTGATGGGGACAGTGTAGAGGGAGCTTTACTCTGTATCTAACCCCATGCTGTACCTGTCCTGGGAGTGTTTGATGGGGACAGTGTAGAGGGAGCTTTACTCTGTATATAACCCCGAGCTGTACCTGTCCTGGGAGTGTTTGATGGGGACAGTGTAGAGGGAGCTTTAGTCTGTATCTAACCCTGTGCTGTACCTGTCCTGGGAGTGTTTGATGAGGGACAGTGTAGCAGAAACTTTACTCTGTATCTAATCCCGTGCTGTACCTATCCTGGGAGTATTTGATGGGGGACAGTGTAGAGGGAGCTTTACTCTGTATCTAACCCCGTGCTGTACCTGTCCTGGGAGTGTTTCATGGGGGACAGTGTAGAGGGTGCTTTACTCTCTATCTAACCCCGTGCTGTACCTGTCCTGGGAGTGTTTGATGGGGGACAGTGTAGAGGGAGCTTTACTCTGTATCTAACCCCGTGCTGTACCTGTCCTGGGAGTGTTTGATGGGGGGACAGTGTAGAGGGAGCTTTACTCTGTATCTAACCCCATGCTGTACCTGTCCTGGGAGTGTTTGATGGGGACAGTGTAGAGGGAGCTTTAAGAACTTAAGAACATAAGAAATAGGAGCAGGAGTAGGCCATCTAGCCCTTCGAGCCTGCCCCGCCATTCAATAAGAACATGGCTGATCTGTCGTGGCTCAGCTCCACTTACCCGCTTTCTCCCCATAACCCTTAATCCCCTCTCTTATCAAAAACCCATCAACCCGCTTCTTAAAAATATTTAGCGAGGCAGCCTCCACCACTTCAACCCCATGTTGTTTCTGTCCTGGGAGTGTTTGCTGGGGATGGTGTAGCTTTATTCTGTATCTAATTTCATGCTGTATTCCCTTCCCAAAATTACTTTTGACTCTTTGGGGCATTCCAGACCATAATAACTTGCGACATAAAAACATTCTTCTCTTCTTTCCAATTGCCTTTAATCTGTGTTGCCTGGTTATCAACATTCCTGATGTGGAGATGCTGGCATTGGACTGGGGTAAACACAGTAAGAAAGCTCACAACACCAGAACAAATCTCCCAATTACCTGATGAAGGAGCAGCGCTCCGAAAGCTAGTGTCTTTTGCTACCAAATAAACCTGTTGGACTTTAACCTGGTATTGTGAGACTTCTACCTGTGTTTACCAACATTCCTACCAGTGGATACATTTTCTCCTCATTTGCTCTGTCAAAATGGCAAGGAATGGCACGGTGGTACAATGGTTAGCACTGCTGCCTCACAACACCAGGGACCCAGGTCGATTCCTTCAGGTGCTCCAGTTTCCTCCCACAGCCCAAAGATGTTCAGGTTAGGTGATTGGCCATCCTGAATTTTCCCTTAGTGTCAGGGGGATTAGTTGGGTAAGTATGTGGGATTACTGGGATAGGCCCTGGGTGAGATTGTGATCGGCGCAGATTTGATGGGCCGAACAACCTCCTTCTGCACTAAAAACCCTTCATAAGACATAGGAGCAGAATTAGGCCACTCGGCCCATCGAGTCTGTTCTGCCATTCAATCATGGCTGATATTTTTCTCATCCCCGTTCTCCTCCCTTTTCCCCATAACCCCCGATCCCCTTATTAATCAAGAACCTATCCATCTCTGTCTTAAAGACACTCAATGACCCAGCCTCCACAGCCTTCTACGGCAAAGAGTTCCACAAATTCACCACCCTCTGGCTGAAGAAATTCCTCCTCATCTCTGTTTCAAAGGATCGTCCCTTTAGCCTGAGGTTGTGCCCTCTGATTTGAGTTTTTCCTACTCGTGGAAACATCTCTCCACGTCCACTCGATCCGGGCCTCGCAGTATCCTGTAAGCTTCAATAAGATCCCCCTCATCCTTCCAAACTCCAACGAGTAAAGACACAGAGTCCTCAAATGTTCCTCATATGAGACCATAGCACATAGAACACTACAGCACAAACAGGCCCTTCGGCCCACAAGTTGTGCCGATCATATCCTTACCTACCAGGCCTATCTATAACTCTCAATCCCATTAAATCCCATGTACTCGTCCAGAAGTCTTTTAAAAGACCCCAGCGAGTTCGCCTCTACCACCACCGACGGCAGCCGATTCCACTCACTCACCACCCTCTGAGTGAAAAACTTACCCCTAACATCTCCTCTGTACCTGCTCCCCAGCACCTTAAACCTGTGTCCTCTCGTAGCGACCATTTCAGCCCTGGGAAATAGTCTCCGAGAATCCACCCTATCCATACCTCTCAACATTTTATAAACCTCTATCAGGTCGCCTCTCAACCTTCGTCTCTCCAGGGAGAAGAGTCCCAGCTCCCTCAACCTAACTTCATAAGGCATGCCTCCCAGTCCAGGCAACATCCTTGTAAATCTCCTCTGCACCCTCTCAATAGCTTCCACATCCTTCCTGTAGTGAGGCGACCAGAACTGCGCTCAGTACTCCAAGTGAGGTCTGGAGAAGCTCTTCATCCCAGGGATCATTCTTGTGATTCTAATTTGAACAGTTTTATTACAGATCAGATGAAACTTTTCTGTCATCTTTTGCAATCTTTCTGTGTAACTGCCTTATCCCTGGATCCAGCCTGGTAAAATATTGGATGATTTTAAATCCCCAATCTTACTGCAGTGCAGTGAGGGATTTAATTTTTTTTCAGTGTGGGTACCTGACCAAATATTAGATTTCTGTCAAAGGGGCTGAGGTTGGACGGGCCAATCGAAGGTTTGGCGAAATATTAAGAAGGAGTGGAGAGTGCATTAGTCAAATCAATGAAACTTACAGAGACCACAGCCTCTGACTGAAATCACAGATCGACCTTGAAATTGGCTGTTTCTGAATGTTGTACGGGAGATAGCAAGGAAAAAGCCAAAAATTCTCAAGTGTTTGTTTGACTTTCAATTAGAATTTCAATTATTGAGAATTTGTTCCTGACTGACTGTTCCACCACCCTCCGCAAGACTCCAGTAGGTTTCTCTCGATGGTTCTACCACTCTCCTTAAAGTCAAGACTCAACAACTCACTTTTCTTACCCGGGTATTGTGTTACGATGCGTCCCTCTTTTGAGAAGTAACTCCGACTCCCCCAAAGAGGAATACCTCACCTGGTTACAAGTGTGTGGGAAGGTGTGAACTGTCCTTCAGTAATGTTTAGTGGGTAACTAACCCCACGCTCACTTTAGAATGAACACTGAACGATTTTATTTATCTAACTGGGAACCTGAACTAAACGAGTAACGTACCGAATAAAATAAAATTCTTCTGGAATCCTGTCCAAATAAATACAAATACTCGTTCATTAGCCAAAAAAGATATATAATAATAGAATTCAGTCACTCTCAAAAATACAACCAGGTTCGAGGCTTTTGGAATCTTTTAGAGTTCCTCTGTTGATTCCTCTGTCTGTAAGTTCTTTCTGAGTTAGTGCGTTTCGCTATTCAAATGGTGCATTCTCTTCAGAGATATCTGAAGCTGGCAGAATTGAGAGCTGTTCTCCCCCTCCCAGAAAAACATAGAAGGTAGGAGCAGGAGGAGGCCATTTGGCCCTTTGAACCTGTTCCGCCATTCACCATGATCATGGCGTGTTTTTAGGCCACCCCATTTGCACTCTGGCTGCAAAATCCTAAAGCCTGTGGATGGGGCATAACATATCTAAAAGCCTGCAGAGGGAGGTAGTGCGCATGTGCAGGTTTCTGATACTGTGCATGTGCATTAGCATTAGAACATAGAGCATAGAACAGTACAGCACGGTACAGGCCCTTGGACCCTCGATGTTGTGCTGAGCTATGTCCGAACCCAAGATCAAGCTATCAAGCTTATGGGCGGCACGGTAGCACAGTGGTTAGCACTGCTGCTTCACAGCTCCAGGGTCCTGGGTTCGATTCCCGGCTCGGGTCACTGCCTGTGTGGAGTTTGCACATTCTCCTCGTGTCTGCGTGGGTTTTCTCCGGGTGCTCCGGTTTCCTCCCACAGTCCAAAGATGTGCGGGTTAGGTTCATTGGCTATGCTAAAGTTGCCCCTTAGTGTCCTGGGATGTGTAGGTTAGAGGGATTAGCAGGTAAATGTGTAGGGATATGGGGATAGGGTCTGGGTGGGATTGTGTTCGGTGCAGACTCGATGGGCCGAAGGGCCTGTTTCTGCACTGTAGGGTTCTATGCTGGTTCTATCCCACTCCCTATCATTCTGGTGTGCTCCAGGGCTACGGGCCGGGTGCAGGAAGGTGGGATTAGAAAGGGCACCTGGGTGTCCTCGAGCTGGCATGGACGAGATGGGTCGAATGGCTTCCTTCTGTACTGTAACATTTTTTATCGTTCTGTGGTATTTGCTAAGGGCTAAATATTGGCCACAGAGCCAGCAGAAGTCCCTTGGTCTTCAAGTAGTGGCCATGGGAGATTGTAAGTTCACACCGAGAGGCAGGCGGACGCTTGTTATCGTGCTGTATCATAAAGATTGATCTGCAGACAAGATAATCGTTGCTCCAAGCTCGACTGTAAGTGCCTGAATGCTTAGGTCACATCTCAAGGTTACAGTGCGACCCAAATCCTGTGTCAGGGACACCCCGTTGAGTCAAGGTAACACTTGGTAATTTACTTGAGTAAATTTGAGGGAGTTCTGCCACACTCTTTTGAAGAAAATGTCTTTCTAAAAATTGTACTGCAATAACAACAGTGGCGAACTGCACCTTCCAAAGTGAGCTTCAGCAGCTTAGCATTTAAACAGCATCCAGACTTTGGAGAGAATTTTTTATAACTGCTATTAGCCACAGCAATACGATTATTTTTCTAATAATGGGATTTCAGGAGAGCAGTAAGGTTGTTTGGCTTCATAAATGAAGGAGGTCACTAATTGGTAACAGTTACTGGCTAATGTGACTTTTTTAATAGCATGCCTCATTAAAGTAAAAAGCAACGTGGGGCAAAAGGTTACGACCTTGTTCCTTGCGATATTCCCCCAGGTCATCACTCTTTTCCCTCGTTCAAAAGTGCAGAATCCACACACACACACACACACAAAAGCATGTCTGTAATAGGTTTATGAATAAGAATTAAATATTAAGTTACTTTAACTGCAAATTCACTGCCAGTGATGCCCATTCTGAGAGAATTAATAAAAAAGACATGATTGTGTACAGTTTCTATACACACATGCATATGAACAGTAACACACGTGATAGAAACACACTAACACTCACTTACATACACAAAAACACACACACGCAGACATAAACACACTCTAACACACACTAACATACAGACAGCCACACACACACACACATAAACACACTCTAACACATACTTACACTCACATACTTACACACACAAACACACATAAACACACTCTAACACATACACACTCTAACACTCTAATATACAAACGGACTCAAACACATTCTAACACACACACTTACACACACACACAGGTATAAACGCATTCTAACACACAGGCACAAACACACTCACACACACACAGACACAAACACTTTCTAACACACACACTTGCACACACAGATATAAACACATTTTAACACACAACGCCACACAGACACACAGACACACTCTAACACACACTTACACATACGCAGACATACACACTGTCATAAACACACTCTAACACACATACTAACACACACAATCAAACACACAAACATAAATACGCTCTAACACACACACACACACACACGCAGACACAAATACACTTTCACACACACACACACACACACACACACATACAGACATAAACACGCTCTAACACATACACTAACACTCACACAGACACATACACAGATGTAGGGTGGAATTCTCCTGTCCCACCTGCTGCAGGAGTCCTAGTGGGCGGGACACGGACCATGCAAAGATCCCTTATCCTCGGACAGGATTTTCCAACCTTGGGGTGAATATGGCGAGAAAATACCCATAAACACACACAGTAACACACATAGATCTTAGGGGAAGCGACAGTCCAGCGGTATTATCACTGGATCTACTAATCCAAAAACTCAGCTAATGTTCTGGGGATCCGGATTCGAATCCCACCAAGGCAGATGGTGGAATCTGAATTTGATTTTAAAAAAGTCTAGAATTAAGAATCTACCGATGACCATGAAACCATTGTCGATTGTCAGAAAAACCCGCCTGGTTCACCAATGTCCTTTCGGGAAGGAAATCTGCCGTCCTTACCCGGTCTGGCCTACATGTGACTCCAGATCTACAGCAATGTGGTTAACTCTCAGCTGCCCTCCAAGGGCAACTAGGGACAGGCAACCAGTGACGTCCAAATCTCATGAATGAATTAAAAAAAAACTCACACATAGATGCACATGCAGAAACACATGTACATGCAGGAAAGAGACTTCCCAGAGACACAACCTCTCGACGTCCAGTGGAGGGTGTTTTATTTGAATTCTAGTCACGTTTGCAATGGAGAGAAGGGTGATACGATGGCATGGTGGTTAGCACTGTTGCCTCACAGTGCCAGGGACCTGGCTTCGAGTCTGACCTCGGGTCATGTCATTCTCTGTGTGGAGTCTGCACATTCTCCCCATGTCTGCGTGGGTTTCCTCCGGGTTCCCTGGTTTCCTTTCACAGTCTGAAAGATGCGCTGATTGGGTGCATTGGTCCGAACAGGAGTGTGCCGACCAGGGAAGCTTCACAGTAACTTCATTGCAGTGTTAATATAAGCTTTACTTGTGATTCATGAGTAAACTTTGCACTTTAACTTTAAAATGGCCGAAGGCCGTGAGTATGCAAAGGGTGAGCAGACGTGCACGTGTGTACAAAACAGGCCTGTACACACAAACAAGCACTCCCTATTAGCTAACAAGCCAGCAGCGAGCTCAAGAAAACCAATCAACAACATCTTAAGTAAACCGACACCATCATAACTCTTATCGAAACATTAGTTTTACAACACTGCCAACATTTTGGGAAAACACATTCAATCAACTTATGACTCAGAGATCAGATTGAAGGAGACTTAGGAAATAATATATGAGGCTGGGTCTGGTTTGACAGCTTTGAGGGATTGGGAGCAATACTGCCTGAGTCATTGCCAGGTCTTGGAGTCAATGCTTCTCCCATCCCTATGGAGGGGGGCTGGGGGGCTGGGGGAGGGGGGGCAGGGGGGGCGGGGGGAACCAAATGGAAACTCAGGGCACGTGACATTATCCAGCAGCTCTAATGTCGGCCCGTGGGGAATCAACATGTTTTTTCAATTTCGCGATATTTTTGCTCCTATTTCCTTTGGTCGCGTTGAGGCAGAGTTGGTGAGCTTTTGAGACGTGCGTGGGCTTCTGTTGTGTGTCGCAGCAGTGTCCCTGAGTTTGGAGCCTGAGAAGAAAAGAGTTCTTATCGCATTGGAACCCAAACGCCCAAGACTGATGCAATTTAAAAGAAATAATGTGCACTTGTGTATCGCACCAGATGTGACCTTCAGATGGCTCAGGGCTTTCTCTAGCCAATTAAGTATTTCTGAAGTATAATCACTGCTAAAATGTAGGAAAACGCACCGCCAATAGGCATACAGAAAGTGCTGGCCAATAGCAATGAGGTAAATAACTGATTGTTAGTTGAATAAAGATAAAGAATTGCTGGAACAACTCAACGGCTCAGGCAGTATCTGTGGAGAGGAACGGAGTGGATGAGGAGATCTCTGGGCCCTATCACTGACCGTGGGATTTCCCCTTTAGCTCCTCTCTATGCCGGGGGGAAGGAAGAGGTGCACCATCAGCGGGACTGGAAGATCCCGCCGGCACGAGTGGCCGAACAATTCCGGCCAATCGTTCTTCAGGTCAAGCTGACCATTCACCCGAATGGAGTCAGTTTTGTTTGTTGGCTATTCCAGTGATGAATGTTGGCCAGGACACCCTGCAGCACAAGGGAGCAATGAGAGGGTAGACAGTGCCAAGGTTCATCAGGGGTTGGTCAATGAAGAGAGATTGAACAGTTTAACATAGAACATAGAACATAGAACATAGAACATTACAGCGCAGAACAGGCCCTTCGGCCCATGATGTTGCGCCGACCAGTTACAAAACAATGACCCACTAGCCTAAACCAATCCCTTTTCATCCATAAACCTATCCACAGATCTTTTAAACGCCCCCAAACTAGGCGCATTTACAACTGCAGCTGGCAGGGCATTCCAGTCCCTCACCACCCTCTGGGTAAAGAACCTACCCCTGACATCAGTCCTATAACTACCCCCCCTTAATTTAAAATCGTGCCCCCTCGTGGTAGCATTCTCCATCCTAGGAAAAAGGCTATCACTATCTACCCTGTCTAAACCTCTAATCATCTTATATGTTTCAATGAGATCCCCTCTTAGCCGCCTTCTTTCCAGCGAAAACAACCCCAAATCTCTCAATCTCTCCTCATAGGATCTCCCCTCCATACCAGGCAACATCCTGGTAAACCTCCTCTGCACCCTCTCCAAAGCCTCTACATCCTTCCTGTAATGTGGGGACCAGAACTGCACACAAAACTCCAAGTGCGGCCGCACCAGAGATGTGTACAGTTGCATCATGACGCTGCGACTCCTAAATTCAATCCCCCTACCAATAAACGCCAAAACTCCGTATGCCTTCTTAACAACCTTATCTACTTGATTCCCAACTTTCAGGGATCTCAGTTTAGGCCGATACTCTCTGGAATTCAGAAGATTGAGGGGAGATCAAATTGACGAGTACAAGCTGATAAAAGGTCTGGATAAAGTAGACGTGGAGCAGATGCTTCTGCTGGTGGGACATTATAGGATGAAAGGTCATCCTCTCAGGATGAGGAGCAGCAAATTTAAAACAAAGTTGAGGAGAAACTACCTCTCTCAAAGGGTTGTGAATCTGTGGAATTCGCTGCCCCAAAGTGTGGTGAACAGTTGGGACAGTGAGTAAATTTAAGGAGGAGTTAGACAGGTTTCTAATTGGGAATGGGGTTGAAGGGTTATGGGGAGAAGGCGGGAAAATGGGGATGAGGAGCATATCAGCCACGATTGAATGGCGGAGTGGACTCGATGGGCCGAACGGCTTAAGGGGGCGGCACGATAGCACAGTGGTTAGCACTGCTGCTTCACAGCTCCAGGGTCCTGGGTTCGATTCCCGGCTCGGGTCACTGCCTGTGTGGAGTTTGCACATTCTCCTCGTGTCTGTGTGGGTTTTCTCCGGGTGCTCCGGTTTCCTCCCACAGTCCAAAGATGTGCGGGTTAGGTTCATTGGCTATGCTAAAATTGCCCCTTAGTATCCTGGGATGTGTAGGTTAGAGGGATTAGCAGGTAAATGTGTAGGGAAATGGGGATAGGGTCTGGGTGGGATTGTGTTCGGTGCAGACTCGATGGGCCGAAGGGCCTGTTTCTGCACTGTAGGGTAGGGTTCTATATCTTATGAACTTATGAATTTATCATCTCTGCTGGGGGATGGCGTATCAGGCAGTGTAATCCTTCTTCATTAGCTCTACTGGGAGTCAGTCAGCCTGGATTAGGGGCTTAACTGTGCAGAGTAGGACTTGAACACAAAACCTTCTGGATTCAGAGGTGAGAGAGCTGCTGAACTGTGGCAGAGTCTCTGTAATTTAACCTATTCACTCGCACAAGCAACTCTTTGTCTTCCCTCTTCTTGCCTGTATTAGGTCCTTGGTTTAATTTCCTAGCTACGGTGCCGGGCAGTCCCTCAGTGCAGGAGGGGAGAGAAACAGATCACATCAACTAGAAAATGCCGGAAAATCTCAGGAGAGACTGGGCTGACAAGTGGCAAGTAACATATGTGCCACACAAATGCCAGGCAATGACTATCACCAATAAGAGACACTCTAACCACCGCTCCTTGACATTCAGTGGTGTCACCATCACTGAATCCCCCCCCACTGTCAACATCCTTTGGGTTACCATTGACCAAAGATTTAACAGGATTCACCACAGTGGCTACAAGAGGAAGCCAGAGGCTAGTAATACTGCAATGAGTAACTCACCTCCTGACTATCCAGAGCCTGTCCACCATCTATCTACAAAGCACAAGTCAGGGGTGTGATGGAATACTCCCCACTCGCCTGGGTGGGAGCAGCTCCAACAACACTCAAGAATCTCGACACCATCCAGGACAAAGCAGCCACCTTGATTGACACCCCATCTACAAACATCCACTCCCCCCACCACCGACACATTTGCACATGGAGTTTGCACATTCTCCTCGTGTCTGCGTGGGTTTTCTCCGGGTGCTCCGGTTTCCTCCCACAGTCCAAAGATGTGCGGGTTAGGTTCATTGGCTATGCTAAAATTGCCCCTTAGTGTCCTGGGATGTGTAGGTTAGAGGGATATGGGGATAGGGTCTGGGTGGGATTGTGTTCGGTGCAGACTTGATGGGCCGAAGGGCCTGTTTCTGCACTGTAGGGTTCTATGTTCTATGTTCTATGTTCTATGACACTCGGTGGCAGCCGTGTGTACCATCTACAAGATACACTGCAGCAATTTATAAGTTTAATTTATAAGTTTATAAAATGTTGAGAGGAATAGATAGGGTGGACTCTCAGAGGCTATTTCCCCGGGTTGAAATGGTCGCTACGAGAGGACACAGATTTAAGGTGCGGGGAGGGAAGTACAGAGGTGATGTTAGGGGTAAGTTTTTCACTCAGAGGGTGGTGAGTGAATGGAATCGGCTGCCGTCATCGGTGGTGGAGGCGAACTCGCTGGGGTCTTTTAAAAGACTTCTGGATGAGTATATGGGGTTTAATGGGATTGGGGGTTATAGATAGGTCTATAGATTGGTGGGGTTGATGTGATCGGTGCAACCCGAGGGCCGAAGGGCCTGTTTGTGCTGTAATGTTCTATGTTCTATGTTCTATGTAATTCACCAATGATCCTAAGACAGCACCTTCCAAACCCACAACCGCTACCATCGAGAAGGACAAAGGCAGCAGATAAACGGGAACACCGCCACCTGCAAGTTCCGCGCCAAGCCACTCACCATCCTGACTTGGAAATATATCGCCGTTCCTTCGCAGTTGCTGGGTCAAAATCCTGGAATTCCCACCCTAACGGCACTGTGGATCAACCCGCAGCACTGGGACCGCAGAGATTCAAGAAGGCAGCTCACCACCACCTTCTCCAGGGCAACAAGGGATGGGCAGTAAATGCTGGCCCAGCCAGCGATACCCATGAATGAAGAATAAAAAGATCTGACAGCATCTCTGTGGGGAGAGAAAAGAGCCAACGTTTCAAGTCTAAATGAACTTGGAGTTTGGATGACTCGTTCTACTCTTTCCCCACAGATGCTGTCCAGACCTGCTGAGATTTTCCAGCATTTTCTGTTAGTGTTTCAGATTCCAGCATCTGCCATCATTTGTTTTTATCTTAGAGAAATGGGCCAGTAGGGTTAACACAATCATCAGTGAAAATGTTAGACTCTATTATTCACATATTAATAGGCACTTAGAGCATCACAGAATGACCAGGCAGTGTTTGGAAAAAGGAAGGGATATCTGATGAAAGCAGAGTTTTGGATGTCGCATATTTGCATTTTCAAAAGACATTTGATTTTTGCTTTGATTTGATTTGATTTATTGTTGTCACATATATTAACGTACAGCGAAAAGTATTGCTTCTTGCGCGCTTAACAGACAAAGCATACCATTCATAGAGAAGGAAAGGAGAGAGTGCAGAATAAGAACATAAGAAATAGGAGCAGGAGTAGGCCAACTAGCCCTTCGAGCCTGCCCCGCCATTCAATAAGATCATGGCTGATCTGTCTTGGCTCAGCTCCACCTTCCCGCCCTCTCCCCATAACCCTTAATCCCTTCTCTTATCAAAAACCCATCAACCTGTTTCTTAAAAATATTTAGCGAGGCAGCCTCCACCACTTCAACGGGCAGAGAATTCCAGAGATTCACCACCCTTTGAGTGAAGAAGTTCCTCCTCAACTCTGTTCTAAACCGCCTCCCCTTTATCTTGAGGCTGTGCCCCCTAGTCCTACTGCCTTTTTTGAGCGGGAAGAGTCTCTCCACCTCTATCCTATCCATCCCATTCATCATCTTATACGTCTCAATGAGATCTTCCCTCATTCTTCTAAACTCTAACGAGTACAAGCCTAGTTTATTCAGCCTCTCCTCATAGCTCAATCCCCTCAACTCCGGTATCAGCCTAGTAAATCTCCTCTGCACTCCCTCCAGGGCCAAAATATCCTTGCGCAGGTGCGGCGCCCAAAACTGCACACAATACTCCAGCTGCGGCCTCACCAATGCCCTATACAGCTGCAGCAAGACCTCCCTACTTTTATATTCAATCCCCCTTGCGATGAAGGCCAGCATCCCATTCGCCTTCCTGACTACCTGCTGCACCTGCAAGCTGGGTTTTTGCGACTCATGCACAAGGACCCCGAGGTATTGTTACAGTCATAGCGAGGGTATAGAGAAAGATCAACTTAATGCAAGGTAGGTCCATTCAAAAGTCTGACAGCAGCAGGGAAGAAGCTGTTCTTGAGACGTGTGCGACCTCAGGCTTTTGTATCTTTTTCCTGACGGAAGAAGGTGGAAGAGAGAATGTCCGGGGTGCGAAGCCACTTGAAAGGTTGTTGCACAAGGTATGAGTTGAGGATTAGTTAATGGACAGAAAGCAGAGTGTAGGAATAAATGGAACGTTTTCTGATTGAGAGGCTATGACTGGCTGCAAAGATCAGTGTCGGACTTCAGCTATTTACAAATTATATTAACAACTTAATAATGTAACCAAGAATAACATACCAACCTAGGTGGAAAGGTAAACTGTGGGGAGGGCACAGAGACAAAAAGGGACATAGTTAGGTTAGGTGAATAAGAACAAAGAAAATTACAGCACAGGAACAGGCCCTTCGGCCCTCCAAGCCTGTACTGACCAGGCTGTCTGACTGAACTAAAACCCCCTACCCTTCTGGGGACCATATCTCTCTATTTCCATCCTATTCATGTACTTGTCCAGATGTCCCTTCAAAGTCACTACTGTATTCGCTTCCACTCCCTCCCCCCGGCAACGAGTTCCAGCAACCTCCACTCTCTGTGTAAAAATCTCCCTCGTACATCTCCTTTAAACCTTGCCCCTCGCACCTTAAATCTGTGCCCCCTAGTAATTGACTCTTCCACCCTGGGAAAAAAGCTTCTGACAATCCACTCTGTCCATACCCCTCATAATCTTGTAGACTTCTATCAGGTCTCACCCCTCAACCTCCATCTCTCCAGTGAAAACAAACCAAGTTTCTCCAACCTCTCCTCATAACTAATGCCCTCCAAACAAGGACAACAACCTGGTAAATCTTTTCGGTACCCTCCCCAAAGCCTCCACATCCTCCTGGTAGTGTGGCGACCAGAATTGAACACTATATTCCAAGTGTGGCCGAACCAAGGTTCTATGAAGCTGCAACATGACTTGCCAATTTTTAAACTCAATACCCCGGCCGATGAAGGCAAGCCATGCCGTATGCCTTCTTGACTAGGGGGCACAGCCTCAAGATAAAGGGGGGGCGGTTTAGAACAGAGTTGAGGAGGAACTTCGTGGTGAATCTCTGGAATTCTCTGCCCGTTGAAGTGGTGGAGGCTGCCTCGCTAAATATTTTTAAGAAACGGGTTGATGGGTTTTTGATAAGAGAAGGGATTAAGGGTTATGGGGAGAGGGCAGGAAGGTGGAGCTGAGTCACGACAGATCAGCCATGATCTTATTGAATGGCGGGGCAGGCTCGAAGGGCTAGATGGCCTACTCCTGCTCCTATTTCTTATGTTCTTATTGACTACCTTCTCCACCTGTATCGCCACTTTCAGTGACCTGTGTACCTGTACGCTCAGATCCCTTTCAAAGGGGCCTTGAATGGGCAACAAGGTGACAAGGGTCACAGGGCCCGATTTTCCATTTTGATTCTGGTGCTGAAATTGGGAGTGTACTCCGATGCTCCCTTCCGCACTCTGCCTGAAAAAAAATCACTGATTCTGAATTGCGCTGCACAAACCTGTGGGTGTGGTTTATCGTGCCCAAAACCCTGCAGCTCCAATCGGTGCCTCCAACCGCGCATGCGTTGTAAAAGAAGGTAGAAAATTGTTCCCCTGCCACATCCCTCCTGGGCTGGATAATGCCTCCCAATCCTCGCCCCCTCCCCCCCCACCCCCCACAACCCCACAGACATTGGCCCACCCCCCCCCCACCCCCCAACGTAACTGTCCCCTTTATCCCCCCACGCCCCCATTACCCAGACTGATCGCAGCCCCCTGCCCCTCCCCACCGATCACGCGCAGAGTGGCAGTGGACCCCCCCCCCCACCTTCCCGTCCACTGATCACACACAGAGTGGCAATGGATTCCACCCCCCCCCCTCCCCCACAACCAGAGAGTGGTGCAGGTCTGACAAGTAATTAAAGAGGTTTGTTAGTCTTCAGCTAAGCAGAACTGGGCTGCAAGAATGAGGAGGTCTTACTGCAATTGTACAGGGTTTTGTTGGAACAGCACAGGGGATAACAGTATGAAGTGGTGGCCTCTATTTCTAAGCATAATTGCCTTGAAGGTAGTGCATTGAAGATTGGGGTGAGTCTGTAATCCCCATCATAGGATGTTGAGTAAATTGGGACTGTATTCTCTGCAGATTTGGAGCGACAGAAGCAATTTCGTTGAATCTTACAAGTGTCTTAGAGAGCTTAACAAGGAAGATGCTGAGAGATTGTTTCTCCTGATGGGAGACTCTTAAGCAGGGGTAATATTCTCGGGGTAAGGAATCAGATTCAGGAGAAATTTCTTCACTCAGAGGGTCGTGAATCTTTGCAATTGTCAACCCCAGAGAGCTGGGGGAGCTCAGTTGCTGAGAAAGAAGGACTGAGATCGATAGATCTCGAGGGGAATCAGAGGCAGGAAGATGGAATCGGTGTCAAAGATCAGCTATGATTTTATGGGATGGTGAAGCAGACCTGAGGGGCTGTACATCCTAATCTCACCTCTTTTTTATGTTCTGATGTTTTCCCTCAGGTTAGAAGGCAATGTAATAAAGCAAAGCACGCTGCGAGAAAAATACAAAGCAACACAACAGAACAGTGACAGCAAACAGCAGGAATCAGTACTTAAACTCTTAAAGATACACCACAAAAATTCTCACCATATTTTCAAATTCGTTCGTGGGCAATAGGCATCGCTAGCTTACCAAAATTTATTGCCCATCTCTAGTTGCCCTTGGAGGGCAGTTGAGAGTCAACCACATTGCTGTGGCTCTGGAGCCACATGTAGGCCAGACCGGGTAAGGACGGCAGATTTCCTTCCCGAAAGGATATATATATCATACATTACTATTCCATAAGAAAAGGGGGAGATTGGAAGAAAATAAGATAGGAAGGAAGAAAGGACTTCCATAATACATTTAGCTCTCATAGAAAAAGTCCACAGCTGACTCTACACAATACATCGGGGGGGGGATCTGGCCAAGACTCTGCACAACTGAAGCATTACCCGCATTTGTATTCCAATCCCCTCTGAGGCAAAGGTTAACAAGTCATTATCCTGGGTAGCATCTTGGCACTGCTGTCTCACAGCGCCAGGGACCTGGGTTCAAATCTGGCCTTGGGTCATTCTCTGTGTGGAGTCTGTATGTTCTCCTCCTTCTGCCCTGCACGGATTCTGTGATCCTTCCTAATTATGAACCACAATCCTCTCTGATCGCCTCAGCTCCAAGTCTTAAGAACATAAGAAATAGGAGCAGGAGTCGGCCATCTAGCCCCTCGAGCCTGCCCCGCCATTCAATAAGATCATGGCTGATCTGTCGTGGCTCAGTTCCACTTTCCCCATAACCCTTAATCCCCCTGTCTATCAGAAACCTATCTACCCGTGTCTTAAATATATTCAACGAGGCAGCCTCCACCACTTCAACGGGCAGAGAATTCCAGAGATTCACCACCCTTTGAGTGAAGAAGTTCCTCCTCAACTCCAATCTAAACTGCCCCCCCCCCCCTTATCTTGAGTCTGTGCCCTCTAGTTCTGCTATCCTTTCAGAGTGGGAAGAATCTCTCTACCTCTACCCTATCCATCCCCTTCATTATCTTATAAGAACATAAGAACATAAGAAATAGGAGCAAGAGTAGGCCATCTGGCCCTTCGAGCCTGCCCCGCCATTCAATAAGATCATGGCTGATCTGTCGTGACTCAGCTCCACCTTCCCGCCCTCTCCCCATAACCCTTAATCCCTTCTCTTATCAAAAACCCATCAACCCGTTTCTTAAAAATATTTAGCGAGGCAGCCTCCACCACTTCAACGGGCAGAGAATTCCAGAGATTCACCACCCTTTGAGAGAAGAAGTTCCTCCTCAACACTGTTCTAAACCGCCCCCCCTTTATCTTGAGGCTGTGCCCCCTAGTCCTACTGTCTTTTTTGAGCGGGAACAGTCTCTCCACCTCTATCCTATCCATCCCATTCATCATCTTATACGTCTCAATGAGATCTCCCCTCATTCTTCTAAACTCTAACGAGTACAAGCCTAGTTTATTCAGCCTCTCCTCATAGCTCAATCCCCTCAACTCCGGTATCAGCCGAGTAAACCTCCTCTGCACTCCCTCCAGGGCCAAAATATCCTTGCGCAGGTGCGGCGCCCAAAACTGCACACAGTACTCCAGCTGCGGCCTCACCAATGCCCTATACAGCTGCAGCATCTCTATAAGATCCCCCCTCATCCTTCTAAACTCCAAGGGGTACAGACACAGTCTATTTAGTCTCTCTTCATAGGCTAACCCCCTCATATTCGGTATCAGTCTAGTGAACCTCCTCTGCACTCCCTGCGCAAGTGCGGCGACCAAAACTGCACACAGTACTCCAGTCTTTCCCATCAAAAAAATATTCCCGTTTACTTTTCATCGATACAAAGTGGATGACCTCACTGGTCCGATCTCTGTCACAGAATCCTCTTTGGTGTGCCTGCTGCATTCTACTGTGGAACTCAGAATGAGAAGGTTGTGTGTTCATGTCCCATTCCAGACAGTCGAACACAGTGTGTGAGCTGATGCTGCAGTGTGGTACTGAGGGAGTGCTACAGAGTCAGGGGTGCTATGATTCAAATTCTTTTCACTATGGGATGTAGGGCGTCAGTGACTGGGTCAACCTTTATCAACCATCCCTCAGGTGGACATAAAAAAATCTCCTGATAGCATTTCGAAGGAACATCGGAGAAGCAGAGAGTCCCTGCAGTGCAGAAGGAGAACATAAGAACATAAGAAATAGGAGCAGGAGTAGGCCATCTGGCCCTTCGAGCCTTCCCCGCCATTCAATAAGACCATGGCTGATCTGTCGTGACTCAGTTCCACCTTCCCGCCCTCTCCCCATAACCCTTAATCCCTTCTCTTATCAAAAACCCATCAACCCGCTTCTTAAAAATATTTAGCGAGGCAGCCTCCACCACTTCAACGGGCAGAGAATTCCAGAGATTCACCACCCTTTGAGTGAAGAAGTTCCTCCTCAACTCCGTTCTAAAACGCCCCCCCCCCCCTTTATCTGAGGCTGTGCCCCCTAGTCCTACTGTCTTTTTTGAGCGGGAAGAGTCTCTCCACCTCTATCCTATCCATCCCATTCATCATCTTATACGTCTCAATGAGATCTCCCCTCATTCTTCTAAACTCCAACGAGTACAAGCCTAGTTCATTCAGCCTCTCCTCATAGCTCAATCCCCTTAACTCCGGTATCAGCCTAGTAAACCTCCTCTGCACTCCCTCCAAGGCCAAAATATCTTTGCGCAGGTGCGGCGCCCAAAACTGCACACAGTACTCCAGCTGCGGCCTCACCAATGCCCTATACAGCTGCAACAAGACCTCCCTACTTTTATATTCAATCCCCCTCGCTATGAAGGCCAGCATCCCATTCGCCTTCCTGACCACCTGCTGCACCTGCAAGCTGGGTTTTTGCGACTCATACACCTCTATCTAAGGAGGCCAATGAGTCCATTGAGTTTGCACTGACTCTCCAACTTAGCAACCTCTCCCCTGCCCTATCCCCACAATTCCATATGTTTATTCTGTTATATCCCATCTTTATCCCTCTAATTCCCTTAACCTGCACATTCCCTTAACCTGCACACTAAGATGCAATGTACCAATCCAATCCACCTTGGAACAGTGGGGAGAAACCGGAGCACGCGGAGGAAACCCATGTAGACATGGGGAGAACAAAGAACAACACAGCACAGGAAACAGGCCCCTTGGCCCTACAAGCCCATGCTGCCCATTTTAACACTCAGTGAATGCCTCACTCCAATCCTTCTTTTACCTACAATAAAGGTGTGCAAATTTAGAGAATTATATGTGCGCCAGATTAAGGGAGGTCTAATTTAGGGACAATTTGTTAACACCAATTAGCCTAAAAGCACGTTTTTGGGGTGTGAGAGGAAACCGGAGCACCTGGAGAAAAACCCACGCACGCACGGGGAGAATGTGCAACCTTCACACAGACAGCCACCTGAGGCCGGAATTGAATCTGGGTCCTTGGCGCTGTGAGACAGCTGGGCAGTCTAACACTGCTCTGAAGTGACATCATGGTGACATTATGACCATACGCTTTTCAAAAGACATTTTACCCGCCCCTCTGACTCATCATGAGTCAGTCATCGTTAGTTAATGTCATTAATCTTGGCCAATTACAGATATTCTCTGACAGCATGGGAACAGTAAGTGGTTTTTGCCTGACTTTCCCATGGCCACCTGTTGCTTGTTCCTGACGTTCTTACCTAGCTGAACACTCTGCCTCTTCATTGAGCTGTCTGGAACCACTAGCTTACCCTTGCACAATGAATGTCTCCCTCACTGAGCTGGTAGTTATGCTGATAAGATTTATGCTTCTACTGGTGTATTATTATAAAGAATGTGGTTCACTTTACTGACCTATATTCCATGATAACTTAGAATTCATAGTTAAAACTTAGAACTTTGAGATGGATAGAAAGCTAGTTAGCAGGTAGGAAGCAAAGAGTTGGCCCACATGTCTCTTTTTCTAATTGGCAGTCAGTGGCTAGTGGGGTTCCGCTGCGATCTGTGCTGGGACCCCAACCGTTCACATTACATATCAATGATTTGGAAGAGGGAACTGAATGTATTATCTCCAAATTTGTAGATGACACAAATTTGGGTGAGGGGTGAGCTGTGAGGAGGATGCAGAGACGCTGGATTTGGACAGGCTGAGCGTGTGGGCAGTATAATGCGGATAAATGCGAGGTTTTCCACTTTGGCAACAATAATAGGAAGATGATTATTACTTAAATGGGTGTAAATTGAGAGGGGCGGATACTGAATGTGACCTTGGAGTCCTCGTGCACCAAACGCTGAAAGTAAGCGCACAGGTACAGCAGGCAATAAAGAAGGTAAATGGTATATTGGCCTTCATAGCGAAAGGATTTGAGTATTGGGGTAGGGAAGTTTTACTGCAATTGCATAGGGCGTTGGTGAGGCCACACTGGAGTATTGTGTGTCCTTATCTGGGGAAGGATGTCCTTGCTATAGAGGGAGCACAGTGAAGGTTCACCAAGCTGATTCCTGGGATGCAGAACTCTCATATGAGGAGAGGTTAAGTCAGTTAGGATTATATTAATTGAAGTTTAGAAAAGCGAGAGGGATCTCATAGAAACTTACAAAATGTTAACAGTTTTAGACCGGGTAGATTCAGAAAGAATATTCTCAATGGTGGGGGAGTCCAGAACTCAGGGTCAGAGTCTGAAGATAAGGGGTAAATCTTTTAGGACTGAGGTGAGGAGGAATTTCTCCACCCAGAGGATGGTGAATGTGTGGAATTCACGACTATAGCAAGTAGTTTAGGCCAAAACATTGTCTGATTTTAAGAAGAAATTAGATATAGCTCTTGGGACTAAAGGGGTTAAGGGATATGGGAGGAAGGGGGGATCAGGATATTGAATCAGCCATGATCAAGATGAATGGTGGAACCGGCTCGAAGGGCCAAATGGCCTTGTCCTGCTTCTAGTTTCTATGTTGCTATCTAACTCTGTGCCATTAACCAAGATGTATGCTTGTTCAATAATACACTTTCAAAACTACATGTTTAAATCCTCTAATTGTGGTAATATGTGTTTCTTTGCAGACGGTACCTCTGGAATATATATAAATCTGTGATTCTTATCCAAAGCTAATCCATTCTGTTCTAATAGTCTTTAATAGTGTTTTAAATCTCAGGATATTGGGATGTTAAAGTCTCCAACCATTATTGCCCTCTTGCTCAGGGTGGCATGGCAGCGCAGTGGTTAGCACTGCAGGCTCAGCACCAGAGACCTGAGTTCAATTCCCAGCTTGGTCACTGTCTGTGTAGAGTTTGCATATTCTCCCTGTGTCTGTGAGAGTTTCCTCCAGGTGCTCTGGTTTCCTCTGAAAGATGTGCTGGTTAGATGCATTGGCCATGATAAATTCTCCCTCAGAGCACTGAGCAGGGACCCCAGAGATTTTCACAGTAACTTCATTGCAGTGCTACTTGTGACTCTAATAAATAAACTTTCTTACAGGCAGAAATTTGCCTACATATTTGTTCTTCTGTCCCATGAAATAATCAATAAAACAACTAGGTTTCTATTCCAATCTACCTCCCGATGTAATATAATCACTTTCACTTCTCTGGAAGACAGGAATGAGTCTGTTTCTTTGAGTGGATCCTGTTAAAAGTGAGTGAGTGCAGACTACTGGTTAAGGGCACAATTAGACCGGCTCCTGATATCACCCCTCAGGTGGAATGGAGTTTGCCGTGGGGACAACTTTCAGCCGATGGCAATGTGTCTGTACCACACTCCCTCAACACCACACTCCAAGGATTAGGTTTACATGCTGCAAATCTCTGGAGGTGCAACTCAAACACAAAACCTCCCGACCGAGAGGTGAGAGAGTTCCGTAACTGAGCTACGAACGGCAACTGCCGGCAGACAATATTGACCTGACTGTTTGAAAATGGTTGAATGTTATGTTGAACGGTGTAATTTCGCCCCCTCCCCCTTCCTCATCGGCACCGCTTTCTGACTCCATCACCTATTTTCAGCACCAAATGTTGCTTTTCTCATATCCACCAATCAGACACCCTTCGAGGGTTCTTGCTGTGGTTAAGAACAAAGAACAAAGAACAACACAGCACGGGAAACAGGCCCTTCGGCCCAACGAGCCCGCGCCGCCGTCCCATGGTCAGTGACCTATTCATGATTTTAGTCTATGCCTAATGTGTGAGGATCAGGGAGGTCCAATATAGGGACAATTTGTTACCCAATCAATCAGCCTAAAAGCACATTTTTGGGATGTGGGAGGAAACCGGAGCACCCAGAGGAAACCCACGCAACCACGGGGAGAACGCGCAAACTCCCACGGACACAGGCCCAAATCCATGTGTCCGCACAGCAACAGAGATAGCCTCTGAGCTGCCATGATGCCCTCGAGATGGTCCAGTTTACGCACACCAACGACATGAAGCAGTAGGCAACTCCCGAAGCAACATCCAAGAGCAGCCCACCACAACCTGCCGCACGCATGCCCCTTGCTGTCAGGGAAGTGGAACCGCCGTGTGGGGAAAGGAATTCTTATCGACCCTCCGTTTAAAAAGTCCTGTGGCAGGCTCCCCCATTTCAGGAACCCTCTCCCTGTGCCTTCGCCCTGATGACCTCTGCTCCTTGACCCTGGGAACCCTGAGGCAGAGGTCAGTGACAACAAGCACGAGCAGTTTTTACTGAGGTTGACTCGACAGCACAGATGCCAGTTCTTCAGTTCCCCACAGGCAGGACACACCAGTGTTTACTTGTCGTTATTGACCCTGTATTTGCAATGTTCGAAAGGCATCCTGTTTCACTGTGGCAAATTCACAAACCCTTACGTGTGTGTGTGGGGGAAATACTGACCGATCCACGCTCACAAGACCAGAAGAAATAGGAGCAAAAGGAAGGTATTCGTGAGTGCTCCGCCATTCAGTGAGATTATGGCTGATCTTCAACGGATGGCACAGTGGATGGCACAGTGGTTAGCGCTGCTGCCTCACAGCGCCAGGGACCCAGGTTCAATTCCAGCCTTGGGTGACTGTCTTTGTAGAGTTTGCGTGTTCTCCCTGTGGGTTTCCTCCGGGTGCTCCGGTTTCCTCCCACAGTCCAAGATCTGTGGGTTGGTTTGAGTTTTGGTCATGCTAACTTGCCCCTTAGTGTCAGGGGGACAAGCAGGTTAAATACGTGGGGTTACTTGGATAGGACTGGCTGGGTGGGATTGTGGTCTGTGCAGTCTCGATGGGCCGAATGGCTTCTTCCCACTCTGTATAGATTCAATGGATTGCCATATTCACCGAGCCCTGAATTTTAACAAGGATGGATTACTGAGATGTACAGGGGTGTGGGGATACAGATGTTAATGGAGGGGCTGGATTACTGAGATGTATAGGGATGTGGGGATACAGATGTTAATGGGGATGGGGAGGTGGTGACTGAGGTGTTCAGGGGTGTGGGGATATGGATTTCCAGATGGTAAAAGCTGAATACTCACATGCAATTGATTTTTAATTTCACAGGTTACATAAGGTTCCTGACCCCAGCGAGCCCCTCCCTGGTGCTGCCCCCTCCCCAAGCAGGGGAAGTGGGCGCTGCTGAGGCAGATTGGGTGTCTAGGGGTAAAAGTGGGGGCATCCTTTCCTAGGTATTTGAAAATGAGAATTTTGGATGACGGAGGGCAGGGTGGAGAGAACCGCCTCTTGTGCCAATTAGCTTGTCCTAGCCATGGAGTGGGTCAACATCTCTGGCAGTGGGGCTTACTGCAATGAGAAGTCCCACCTACACCACCCCCCCAACCCCCAATAAGTGTAAATCCTTGTTATTTTACCAGCTCCCCTTCATTCCCACCAACTAGGGTTGGTAGCAATAAACTGGGGCACGTGGAGGAAACCCATGCAGACACACAGAGAAACTCCACAGGGTGACCCAAGCCGGGAATCGAACCCAGGTCCCTGGTGCTGTGAGGCAGCAGTGCTAACCACCGTGCTACTGCGTTACACTGGCAAGCCTTAGCATGCCCACTCTCTTCTGTGGCAGTTAGGGTTGGGCAATAAATACTGGCCCAGCTAGTGACACCCACATCCCATGAATAATCAAGAAAGAAGTAGGGTGACTGATTTGATTTGATTTATTATTGTCACATGTATTAACATACAGTGGAAAGTATTGTTTTTTGTGCGATTTACAGACAAAACGGAGAGAACGAAACAACAGAGTGCAGTTTTTAGCTTTACACTCATAGTTAGGATGTAGAGAAAGAGCAACTTAATGCGAGGTGGGTCCATTCAAAAGTCTGACAGCAGCAGGGAAGAAGCTGCTCTTGAGTCGGTCGGTACGGGACCTCAGACTTTTGTATCTTTTTCCCAACGGAAGAAGGTGGAAGAGAGAATGTCCGGAGAATGCATTGGATCCTTAATTATGCCGGCTGCTTTGCCGAGGCAGCGGGAAGTGTAGACAGAGTCAGCGGATGGGAGGGTGGTTTGCGCGATGGACTGGGCTGCATTCACGACCTTTTGTAGTTCCTTGCGGTCTTGGGCAGAGCAGGAGCCCAGACCCAAGCTGTGATAGAGCCACTTTGTCCAACCCGCCTACTCGCTCCCCCCCTCCCCCCAGGGAAAAATAATTTTACACCCACTTCACAAAGTGGATGAAGATTTCTCTGTAAAATTAATCAGCTACCTTCAGGCACCCAGTGTTTTCAGGCAGTGAGTTCCAGTGTCTTGTCAGCGTGCTTGTGTCTGAAGTGTGTGTGTGTGTGTGTGTGTGTGTGTGGTGACACAATCTGAGAACGATGGAAAGTAGGTCAATGAATCTTAAGGGAAGGGATTCCTGCCAAATCGAACGCTTGGCTGAAGAAAGTCTGGAGGGAAACAGTCTCGGAGATGAAGAATTAATGAGGCTCAGGGTTTAGCATGCTTCAGGACTGCTATCCTGAGGGAACTACAAGCGCGTGACTGGTTGCCACAGACTCAGGTACAAGATTAGTTCTTACCAGATTTCTGTGATGTTTTCTCAGGGAATATGAAAGCTGTGACCCCCCTGGGATCCCTCCCTGCCACTCTCCCCCCACCACTACCCCCCCCCGCCCCACCTGCTGTCCAAACCTCAGGTGTAAACAACAACAAAATCGCATTTACGCTGCACATTTAACATCGAGAAGTGTCCCCAGGCGCTTTGCAGAGGCAGGGGAAATAATAGAAACACTTACTGCACATTTCACAACCGCTCGGCGTCCAGCGGAGAGAGTATTTTTAAAAATTCTAGTCACGGTTGCGATGGAGAGAAGGGCGACACGGTGGTTGGCGCTGCTGCCTCACAGCGCCAGGGACCTGGCTTCCAATCTGACCTCGGGTCACCGTCTGTATGGAGTTTGCACATTCTCCCCGTGCCTGCGAGGGTTTCCTCCGGGTGCTCCGGTTTCCTCCCACCCTCTGAAAGACACGCTGGTCAGGCAGCTCGGCCCTGATAAACTGCCCCTTAATGACAGGGGGATTAGCAGGGAAATTCATGGGGTTACAGGGTTAGGTGCAGACTCGATGGGCCGAATGACCTTCTTCTGCACTACAGGGATTCTATGAGAACACAGCGGCCAATTTGTGCACAGCAAGATCCCATTAAGATCCCAGTGTGTAATCTGTTTTTGGTGATGTCAATTGAGGGAGAAGCATTGGGCAAAGGCACATTGGCTTCTCTTTGGCCAACAGCCATTGGGGTCTTCTACATAGACCTGAGCTCACCCAAAGCAGGGCTTCAGATTCACATCCTACCTGAAAGAGAGCAGGTTGAACTCTTGGGCTCCACTGGGAGGGGGCACAGAGGACGATGCTTACCCCCATGCATGTTTTGCGATAGTGTTTGTGACACTGGTCGAGTTCACCTGAACTCGGGGGTTGGGGGGTGCTGGAGGGAGAGTGGCATTGTCACATCAACCAGCCCCCCCCGATTAAGGTCAGTTAAGATGGTTGATGAGTCCATTGCTGGGGGACGGGGGAGTGAATGTTGAGATATCCACAGGAATATGAGGTCTCCACATGCAGCCTTGGGCAGGCCAGGAGAAGGGATGGATTGGGGCCGGGGGGGCCAGTGGGGCGTGGTTGGAGAAGGCGGGGGAGGGCTGGGTACATATAGGGACCCGGTCTTAGCTGTGTAAGAGAATGACTTCAATCTCATAAATGGGTGAAGGGGGCTGAGTTAAATTCAGCCATTGGCAAATTGGTGCCATTGGTGTTGCAGTGGTGGCATGGAGAGTGGGCAGTCAATACTTGGGTGGTGTAGGGAGAGGAGAGGCTGAATGAACTAGGCTTGTACTCGTTAGAGTTTAGAAGAATGAGGGGAGATCTCATTGAGACGTATAAGATGATGAATGGGATGGATAGGATAGAGGTGGAGAGACTGTTCCCGCTCAAAAAAGACAGTAGGACTAGGGGGCACAGCCTCAAGATAAAGGGGGGGCGTTTTAGAAGGGAGTTGAGGAGGAACTTCTTCACTCAGAGGGTGGTGAATCTCTGGAATTCTCTGCCCGTTGAAGTGGTGGAGGCTGCCTCACTAAATATTTTTAAGAAGCGGGTTGATGGGTTTTTGATAAGAGAGGGGATTAAGGGTTATGGGGAGAGGGCGGGAAGGTGGAACTGAGCCACGACAGATCAGCCATGATCTTATTGAATGGCGGGGCAGGCTCGAAGGGCGAGATGGCCTACTCCTGCTCCTGTTTCTTATGTTCTTATGTACCCTCCTGGTAGTGCAAGGTTCCAGGCTGGCAGAGACCCATCAGGTGAGCAGCTGAGAACCAGGGAGGCAGCAACAGCTGGAAATGGGGCATGACTCCCGGATTGAAGGTCCAATGATGAAGAGCAGCAGCGCCCCCCAGAGTGAGGGTGGAGCCCTGCACATCAGGAGAGTGGGGCAGAAAGCATGTGGGAGCCATACTCCCTAGCAGAACAGTGTCAGTGAAGACTGAGCTCCCCAGAGGTGAAGGGAACCTAATGCCACAGGAGGCTGTGACTTCAAGGTAGATGGCCTCAGGGTTCTGTGACCCTCACAGCCCTGGCTCACCGTTCCCAGCTGGCTAAATCAATGTAACTCTGATCTTCTTCAGTCAGAACGGCAGAACCATGGAATCCCCAGAAGGAGGTCATTCGGGCCATCGAGCCTGCACTGATTCTCCAAAAGAGCACCCTACCCAGGCCCAACCCTCTCTCACTCTGTCCCCGTAACCCCATGCATTTCCCACGGCTAATCCGTCTCACCCACACATCTTTTGACACTGAGTGGACGTTGGGTGTATTACGACATCCAATCCACCCAACCTGCACATCTTTAGACTGTGGGAGGAAACCGGAGCACCCGGAGGACACCCGCGCAGACACGGGGAGAATGTACAGTCTCTGCACAGACGGTAATCTGAGTCTCTGAACCCAGGTCCCTGGCGCCGTGAGGCAGCAATGCTAACCACTGTGCCACCGTGTTACCTTCTGAGGGACCGTGGACTGTTGTAGCATCTCACAAATAGTTGCACATCCCTGAAGCTCACAAGCCACTGATACTTTATTCACCGTTCAGTTCTTTCAGTTGATGACAGATGAGGTCCCACAGGCACAGAGGGCAGTGAGGTTTCTTACCGTAATTCGATTTTACCCCCAGGAGAGAGCATCAGCGATTAAAGCTATGTGACTATCATGGCGTAGAGTGAAATCATAGAATCTCTACAGCACAGAAGGAGGCCAATCGGCCCATCGAGTCTGTCTCATTCCCACAAATCCACATATTTACCCTGCTAATCCCTCTGATGCTAGGATTAATTTAGCACAGCCAATCCACCTAACTCGCACACCTGTGGACTGTGGGAGGAAACCAGAGCACCCGGAGGAAATCCATGCAGACTACGGGGAGAATGTGACAGGAAAACAGTGACTCGAGGCTGGAATCGAACCTGGACCCCTGGCTCTCTGAGGCAGCAGCGCTTACCACTGTGCCACTGTGCTGCCCCTACTTGTCTTACCTGGTCAAATGCTGCCTTGATGGCAAAGGAAGCCACTCTCACCTCACCTCGTGAGTCCAGCTTTTTTGTCCATGTTTGAACCAAGGCTGCAATGAGATCAGGAGCCCAGTGTCTTAGTGGCGCAGTGGTTAGCACTGCTGCCTCACAGCTGCAAGACCCGGGTTCCATTCCAGCCTTGGGTGACTGTGCGGAGTCAACACGTTCGCTCCGTGTCTGCGTGGGCTTCCTCCGAGTGCACCGATTTCCAAAGATGTGTAGGTTAGTTGGATTGGTCATGTTAAATTGCCTCTTAGTATCACAAAATGTGTAGATTAGGGAGATTAGCCATGGTCTGGGGTTGCAGGGATAGGGTGGGGGATGTGGCCTGCTAAGATGCACTGTTGGAGAGTTGGTGCAGACTCGATGGGCTGAATGGCCTCTTCTGCACTGTAGGGATTCTATCATATCCTTCTGTTTCCTTCTCCCACATGAGCTTATCCAGTTTCCCTTATGAAGCCTCTGTATTATTCACCTCAATTATTCCTTGTGTTAGTGAGTTCCATGTTCTCACTGGGTAATGAGATCTTCAAGAATTCCATATTGGACTTTTAGTCACTGCTTTATATTTATGGTTTCTGGTTTTGGTCTTACCGCCAAGTGATAACTTACAAAATTACAAAATAGGAGCAAAAGTGGAATTATTCTGCATCCAGCCTATCAAGTCCTTTAATAACCTTAAAGAACATGGATCAAGTCTTTAATAACCTTAAAGAACTTGGATCAAGTCAACCCTCAGCTTTCGCCCCAGTCTCTTCAATCTTTCCTGACATGAATAACATAGAAACATGGAAGATAGGAGCAGGAGGAGGCCATTTGGCCCTTTGAACCTGTTCCGCCATTCATTACGATCATGGCTGATCATCCAACTCGTTATGAAATATTCACCATGTATTAAATGAATTTAATCTTATTCATGGAGTCATGGTTTGTGGACAAGCCCGATTTCAATCTTGTGACCCATTGAGATGGAGGAAGGACACCCATGTGGCTCACTCACTAGCATGAGCTGCCCATCACTGGCATAGATAGTTGAGGGGTCAAGAATGAAGGGCCATAAATAAATAATTAAACATACAAGACCTCAAACAGAGGGTGGATAAACCTCTTCACACACAGACTCGAATGGCTGTATGATTCAATTCCAAGATTAGTGAATGGTGCAGAAGGTTTATAAGATGATGAGGGGGATAGATAGAGTGGACGTTCAGAGACTATTTCCTCGGGTGGATGTAGCTGTTATTATAAGGTTCATGGTGGGAGATATAGGAGGGATGTCCGAGGTAGATTCTTCACTCCAAGAGTGGTCAGGGTGTGGAATGCGCTGCCTGCTGTGATAGTGGAGTCGGACACTTTAGGAACTTTCAAGCGGTTATTGGATAGGGACATGGAGCATTCCAGAATGATAGGGAGTGGGAAAGCTTGATCTTGGGTTTGGACATAGCTCGACACAACATTAAGGGCCGAAGGGCCTGTACTGTGCTGTACTGTTCTATGTCTTTATTTAAGATTAGGACTGGATATGAGATGGAAGGAAAATGTTTTAAAGGCATATCAGAAACCAGTTGAATACTTTTGATTTGATTTGATTTATTATTGTTACGTATTGGGCGACAGTATTGTTTCTTGCAAGCTATACAGACAAAGCATACCATTCATAGAGAAGGAAAGGAGAGGGCGCGCCGTGTGATTGGGATCATTTACTCATACGGAGGTTCAGATGCACATGCATTGATTGGACTAAATGATATGTTTTCCACATTGTAATTTCACAGAGTTGCTCTGAGTGGAAACTGGGGTCAAAAGCCTCGATATTCCTGTTGGGCAGGCACGGTGGCACAGTGGCTAGCACTGCTGCCGCACAATGCCAGGGGACCTGGGTTCGATTCCTGGCTTCGGTTACTGTCTGTGTGGAGTTTGCACTTTCTCCCTGTGTCTGCGTGGGTTTCCTCCCCCAGTCCAAAGACATGCTGGTCAGGTGGATTGTCCGTGCTAATTTCCCCCTCAGTGCACCAGAACAGATGTCAATTTGTGGCAACGAGGGGATTTTCACAGTAACTTTATTGCAATGTGTATGTAAGTCTATCTGTGACACTAATAAATAAACTTTATATAAGGTGAAGCTTTGACGTTGCCAAACCAGAAAAGGTTCCCAACTCCAAGACTGCGATGCTAACGAGTACAAATTTGACTTTGGATAAAAAATAATTCTTGATCTATAAATAATGTTTCATCTAACAGCTTATATCTCTCAGAATACACAAGGAGGAGATCAGCATTTGAAGTCCACACAAAAGTAATGACACCCTTGTTAGATTATATCATCATTGCTTTGACTTTTCCAAAGCTATAATTTGCAATGTACCAGACAGTCCCACTGCATGTTATAATTTAAATGTCAATTGAATGTGCAGTAATACTGCTCATTAAAGCTAGTTACACTGCCAAAATAATTAGTGTGTAGTCCAATAATGCAACTGACAAGAGGAACTTGGGCTTTGAAAGGCTGTGACTCAATAAATAATCTCTGTAAGATATAAACCCCCATTTAATACACATACATATATATTAATTAGATTGCATCAAACAGAATGTTTATATGCCATCAGATTTCAACACAGCTTCACAGACGAGGGTCAATTTGTTGTGGGTAAGGAGTGTAATCTATGAGTGCTGTCTTATATTTACCCTGCACTTGGAGAGATGACAGTAGTAACATGTGTCTCCCGGAGGAATGAGGCAGTGTTAGTATGTAAATGGGTCATATGCTGCTATCAACCCACCAACAGTGCGCGTCTTTGAGAAGAGAAAGGACTTGTTATACATGGTTGAGAGCGTTGCAGGGGAGGTAGAGCTACCCGCGATCCGCCCTCACTGCCTGCCCATCTCCTGGCCAGTCTCGCCCGTCTGGGCTCAGCTGAAGCCACGAGCGGCTGGGCTTTGAAGGAGAGACAATTTGTTTACCCTGCGCTGATCTGGATTCAAAAGCAGGCCTGCCAAAGCGGTGCAAATTTAATGCCACAGAACGGCCCAATTAGCACTTGGCTTTCCAATGCAATGGATTTTCAATAAATCCACTTTGGCTGCTTCAACAAATTCAAAATACAACAGGGAGGTATTAATTTATGCCAAAACTGCAAGGAAAACCTTTATGCAGTATGCAAATGGACCAGTAGTGCTACTCCACAGAGGGGCAGAGAATTAAGGACATATCAGTCAGTGATTATCTGCGAGGTTTGCTGATATTAGGGAGTAAAGTGGCATAAATTTCATTATTTTTTTAAATGCCCATGCTTGTATTTCGAAAGGTGCTGAGATACTGACTCCTGTATCAAGATTTTCAGAGAAGTTTTCTTCTTACTAACACCTACAATGATTGTATGCAGAAGTGCATGTTTAAAGAGTGTTATTATTTACCTATTAGTGACGCAAGTAGGCTTACATTAGCACTGCAATGAAGTTACTGTGAAAATCCCCTAGTTGCCGCACTCCGGCGCCTGTTCGGGTACACTGAGGGTGAAGTTAGCACGGCCAATGCATCCAACCCACGCATCTTTGGACCGTGGGAGGAAACCGGAGCATCCGGAGGAAGCCCACGCAGACATAGGGAGAATGTGCAGCCTCCACACGGACAGTGACCCAAGGTTGGAATCGAACTCGGGTCCCTGGCACTGTGAGGCAGCAGTGCTGACCACTGTGTCACCGTGCCATCCGTTAGGAGGATTGGCTGTGTTAAATTGCCTCTTAGAGTCAGGGGGATTAACAGTGTAACTAGGTGCCTGGAGTGGGCCTGGATGGGATTGTTGTCAGTGCAGGCTCGATGGACCGAATGACCTCCTTCTGCACTGCGGGGTTTCTGTGATTCAAAGTGATCCAGGTAGGTTAAATGGGTGGGCAAAAATTTGGCAGATGAAATATACAATGTGTGAAAAAATTTTCAACTTGACGGGAAAGGTAGACAAAAATTATATTCTTAAAAGGAGGGAGGCTGTAGGATGCTGTAGAGGAGAGAGATCTTCCACAAAAATCACAGAAGTCAGCAAGTAATTAGGAAGGAAGTTGGCCTCAATTGCCAAGGGTGTGGAGTGTAAACGTAGGGAAGTCTTGCTCCAACTGTCCTTGGAATTGTTGAGACTACACCTTGAGTATGATGAAGTTTTGGCCCCCTTATTTAGAACATAGAACATAGAACATTACAGCGCAGAACAGGCCCTTCGGCCCACGATGTTACGCCGACCAGTTACAAAACAATGACCCACTAGCCTAAACCAATCCCTTTTCATCCATAAACCTATCCACAGATCTCTTAAACGCCCCCAAACTAGGTGCATTTACAACTGCAGCTGGCAGGGCATTCCAGTCCCTCACCACCCTTTGGGTAAAGAACCTACCCCTGACATCAGTCCTATAACTACCCCCCCTTAATTTAAAGTCGTGCCCCCTCGTGCTAGCTTTCTCCATCCGAGGAAAAAGGCTATCACTATCTACCCTGTCTAAACCTCTAATCATCTTATATGTTTCAATAAGGTCCCCTCTTAGCCGCCTTCTTTCCAGCGAAAACAACCCCAAATCTCTCAGTCTCTCCTCATAGGATCTCCCCTCCATACCAGGCAACATCCTGGTAAACCTCCTCTGCACCCTCTCCAAAGCCTCTACATCCTTCCTGTAATGTGGGGACCAGAACTGCACACAGTACCTGCGCAAGGATATTTTGGCCCTGGAGGGAGTGCAGAGGAGGTTTACTAGGCTGATACCGGAGTTGAGGGGATTGAGCTATGAGGAGAGGCTGAATAAACTAGGCTTGTACTCGTTAGAGTTTAGAAGAATGAGGGGAGATCTCATTGAGACGTATAAGATGATGAATGGGATGGATAGGATAGAGGTGGAGAGACTCTTCCCGCTCAAAAAAGACAGTAGGACTAGGGGGCACAGCCTCAAGGTAAAGGGGAGGCGGTTTAGAACAGAGTTGAGGAGGAACTTCTTCACTCAAAGGGTGGTGAATCTCTGGAATTCTCTGCCCGTTGAAGTGGTGGAGGCTGCCTCGCTAAATATTTTTAAGAAACGGGTTGATGGGTTTTTGATAAGAGAAGGGATTAAGGGTTATGGGGAGAGGGCAGGAAGGTGGAACTGAGCCACGACAGATCAGCCATGATCTTATTGAATGGCGGGGCAGGCTCGAAGGGCCAGATGGCCTACTCCTGCTCCTATTTCTTATGTTCTTATGTTCTTATGTACTCCAAGTGTGGCCGCACCAGAGTAGTGTACAGTTGCATCATGACGCTGCGACTCCTAAATTCAATCCCCCTACCAATAAACGCCAAGACACTGTATGCCTTCTTATCTACTTGATTCCCAACTTTCAGGGATCTATGCACACATACACCTAGATCCCTCTGCTCCTCCACACTATTTAAAGTCCTATTTAAGGAAGGATATGCTTTTAGAGAAAGTTCATTAGGCTGATTCCTGGGGTAAAGGTGCTTGGCTAAAGGTTGTACAGATTGGGCTAGCACTCACTGAAATGAGGGGAGCTCTGATTGAAACATAGAATCATAGAAGGTTTACAGCATGGAAACAGGCCCTTCAGCCCAACTTGTCCATGCTGCCCCTTTTTTTAAAACCCCAAACTAATCCCAATTACCTCCATTTGGCCCATATCCTTCTGTACCCATCTTACCCGTGTAACTATCTAAATGTTTTTTAAAAGATAAAATTGTACCCACCTCTACGACTACCTCTGGCAGCTTGTTCCAGACACTCACCACCCTCAGTGTGAAAAAATTGTCCCTCTGGACACTTTTGTATCTTTCCCCTCTCACCTTAAACCTATGCCCTCTAGTTTCAGACTCCCATACCTTTGGGAAAAGATGTTGACTATCTAGCTAATATGCGCCCTCATTATTTTATAAATCGCTATAAGATCACCCCTCAGCTTCCTGTGTTCCAGAGAAAAAAGTCCCAGTCTATTCAGCCTCTCCTTATAATTCAATCCATCAAATCCCGGTAACATCCTTGTAAATCTTTTTTGCACTCTTTCTAATTTAATAATATCCTTTCTATAAAAGGGTGAACCAGAATTGCACACAGTATTCCAGGTGTGGGCCTTATCAATGTCTTGTACAACATCAACTAGACGTCCCAACTCCTGTATTCAATGTTCTGACCAATGAAACCAAGCATGCCGAATGCCTTCTTCACCACTCTGAGAACCTGTGACTCCACTTTCAAGGAGCTATGAACCTGTACCCCTAGATCTCTTTGTTCTGTAACTCTCCCCAACACCCTACCATTAACTGAGTAAGTCCTGCGCTGGCTCAATCCACCAAATGTTTGTCTAAATTATACTCCATTTGTCATTCGTCAGCCCCTCGGCCCAATTGTTCAAGATCCCATTGCAGTTGGAGATAGCTTTCTTCACTGTCCACTGTGCCACCAATCTTGGTGTCATCTGCAAACTTACTTAACCATGCCTCCCATATTCCCCCCTATACATGTAAAGATTCTGAGAGGACTGATAGGGTAGATGCTGAGAGAATGTTTTCCTCCATGGGAGTTCTGGAACCAGGGTTTACTGCTACAAAATTAAGGATCTCCCATTTAAAACAGGTGGTATGGAGGAAGTGTCTCTCCCAGAGGTTTGCAGAGATGGGAAGGGTCTGCAGCTTCAAATGCCTGGGTGTCCACATCACGGACAACCTCTCATTGTCCTTCAACTCCTCCTCCCAGTGAAGAAGGTCTAGTGGTGCCTATTCTCCCTGAGGAGGCTGAAGAAAACCAACCTGTCCCTCTGCCTTCTCTCAAACTTCTACCGGTGCACAACGGAGAGCATCTTGTCGATCTGTGTTACGGTGCGCTACGGCAGTTACTCCATTTCTAATTGGAAAGCTCTGCAGCGGGTCATCAAAACTGCCCAATGTATCATCGGCACCCAGCTCGCAGCCATCCAGGACACTTACCACGAACGCTGTCTGCGGAGACCTCTCAGTGTTACTAGAGATTACACCCACCCCAGCCACAGACTGTCAATCCTCCCCCCTCCTCCCCGGCCATCTGGGAGGTGCTACAGACGCATTCGAGCTGCTCCTCAGCATGAGGGACAGATTCTTCCCCAGAGCTGTTACCCCCTCCTGCTGACCTCTGCCCTGTAACATATTCCCAGGCGATGGGTATTGTGCAATATGCATGTATACACTTAACGACTATTGGTACAATTCTGTAATGACTGCTGCATTTGCTTTTCTTCTTTGTACCTTGGGAGTCTGCAAGCTCACTTTTCATTGTGTCTGTATTTGTGCACGATACAATGACAATAAATTTGAATTGAATTGAATTGTTAGTCTTTGTAATTCTCCTCCGCAGATAGCGGTGGAGCTGATTCATTGAATAGGATATTCAAGGCTGGGTTGGGTAGATATTTGGTCGGTTTGGGAGTCAAGGGTTATGGGCATATGATGTGGAGATGCCAATGTTGGACTGGGGTAAACACAGTAAGAAGTCTCACAACACCAGGTTAAAGTCCAACAGGGTTATTTGGTAGCAAACGCCACTAGCTTTTGGGACTCTGCCCCTTCAGCGGTCACGGACATTCGGGTAAACGTTCTCCAAGGCATCCTTCACGACATATGAAAGTGCAGAGTCGCTGAGCAGAGACTGATAGCCAAGTTCCACAGACATGAGGACAGTCTCAACCGGGATCTTGGGTTCATGTCGCACTATCTGTAATCCCCACGACTTGCCTGGGCTTGCAAAACCTCACTTATTGTCCTGTCTGTAGACAATACACATCTCTTTAACCTGTGATTAATGCTATCTCCACTCACATTTTCAGAACTTTTTAGACTTGATTAGCTGTAAAGACTCGCATTCTAATTAGTATTCTGTAATCTGAGTGTGTGCCTTTATATGCTCTGTTTGTGAACAGAACTCCCCACTCACCTGACAAAGGGGCAAAGTCCCGAAAGCGAGTGGCGTTTGTTACCACATAAACCTGTTGGACTTTAACCTGGTGTTGTGAGACCTCTAATGGAGCACAGGCAGGGAAGTGGAGTGGCAGGGAAGTGGAGTCAAGGCCACAATCAGATTAGCCATGATCTTATTGAATGATGGAGCAGGCTTGAGGAACCGAATTACCAACTCCTCTTATTCCTTCTGTTTTATGTATTGGCGCTGACCATTGTAATCTGGAATGTGTTGCTCATAAGGAAGGTGATTCAAGAGCAACTTTCAAAAAACTCAGCAAGTAGGTGAAAAGGGGGAAATGAGCTATGCAGAGTCACAGAGTCATTGAGGTTAACAGCATGGAAACAGGCCCTTCGACCCAACTTGTCCATGCACCATTATTTAAAAAAAACCCGAAGCTAGTCTCAATTGCCCACATTTGGCCCATATCCCTTTATATCCATCCTATCCATGTAACTATCTAAATGCTTTGTAAAAGACAAAATTATACCCGCCTCGACAATTACATCTGTTCCAGACACTCATCACCAGCTGTGTGAAAAAATTGCTCCTCTGGATCCTTTAGTATCTCTCCCCTCTCACCTTAAACCATGCCTTCTATTTTTGGACTCCTCTACCTTTGGGAAAAGATATTGACTATCCATCTGATTTATGCCCTTCATTATTTTATAGACCTCTATAAGATCACCCTTCAGCCTCCAACACTTCAGAGAAAAAAGCCCCAGTCTATCCATCCTCTCCTTATAACTCAAACCATCAGTAGCATCCTAGTAAATCTCTTCTGCACTCTTTCTACATTAATAATATCCTTTCTATAACAGGGTGATCAGAACTGCACACAGTATTCCAAGTGTGGCCTTACCAATGTCTTGTACAACTTCAACAAGACTTTCCATCTCCTGTATTCAATGTTCTGACCAATGAAACCAAGCATGCTGAATGCCTTCTTCACACCCTGTCCACCTGTGACTCCACTTTCAAGAAGCTATGAACATGTACCCCTAGATCTCTTTGTTCTGTAACTCTCCCCAGTGCCCTACAATGAGCTGGGTAAGTCCTGCCCTGGACCAAAATGCATCATCTCACATTTATCTAAATTAAACTCAGTCTGCCATTCATCAGCCCACTGGCCCAAGTGATTGAGATCACGTTGCAATCCGGGATAAACTTTTTTAGTGGTATAATTGGGCAACTCTTTCAAAGAGGCAGCATTGTTATGATGGGCTGAATGGTCTCCTTCTGTGTTGTAAATCTCTATGAAATCCCTCAAGCTGCCAGCAATGCAGAGATGCTAGGAGTGACATTTGCGATCAATAACAGAATCCCTGCCATCTCAGTTAAACAAATAAAGCTGTGTTTATTTTTGAAGAATGGCATTCATTAAAACAGGTCACTGTTTTAAATCAAGATGACTGATTGCTAATCTCAATAAGTGGCATATGGTAGATCTGGGAACTTTATACAGAACACATCCCCAGAGAGTTACAGTGCAGCAGTTTGATGGAAAAGTGTTCAGATTAAAAATGAAGGTTGCAGGATAGTGTTTCTGGGTTAGAGTTGGGAACAATTAACAAATTAATACAAAACAAATGACCAAATTCTTTTCTGAGAAAGTCTTGCACCTTCCAGAGCTTCTTTCACACAATCAGGACATTCCAAAATGTTTCATGACCAATTAAGCAATTCTCAATTATATTGTTGCCATGCGGGGAATGCTGTGACCAATTTTCACAAAGGAAGCTCCCACACTTGTATATTTTATCTCTCGGATCTCCCCAGAGATGATACTCATTTTCATGCATGTGGCATACCTCATTCACAGTGCTTCCATATGTCTGCTCCACGCTGCTGCTCGAGATTCCAGTTCATTCACAAGTCTGTTTACTTTTCCCCAAATCCACACCCAGACATAACCAATCAAGCCCGGTGTGCATCAATAGTAAACAGACTCACATAAACAACTGCAGAATGTTTGAACCATCGAAAGGCTGTGCCATCTAATAACTTCTGTCCACCTGAGATGGCAGAAAGGCCTCAATTTAACACCTCATTCAAACAAAATCATCCCTGAATTGTCAGCTGAAAGTAGAGTGTGTGCCTGGATCTTTGCAATGGGACTTGAACCCACAGCATTTTCTCACTTAGGGGAGAGAGCATGACCCCCCTGAGCTAACCCATCCCATGCCTCCCTTCCCTACAACTCAGAGTGTACCCATGTGAGTGAATGAGATACCTCTGTCACCAGAGCAGAGTTCAGGAGAATTCACGCAAACCAGCCTCCCATCCATTGACTCTGTCTACACTTCCCGTTGCCTCAGCAAAGCAGCTAGCATAATCAAGGACCTCACACACCCCGGACATTCTCTCTTCCACCTTCTTCAGTTGGGAAAGAGATACAATAGTCTGAGGACATGTACCGACCGACTCAAGAACAGCTTCTTCCCTGCTGCCGTCCAACTTTTGTATGGACCTACCTCACATTAACTTGATCTTTCACTAAACCCTGGGTATTACACTTAGATTCTGGACTCTCCTTTCCTTCTCTATGAACCATATGCTTTGTCTGTATAGCGTGCAAGAGACAACACTGTGTGTTAATACATGTAACAATAATAAACCAAATCTATTTGAACGCAATGAGCTGTTATGATCTGGAATAATGTGGCACTCCCTCAGTGGGCTGTGAGTGACCGGAATTCTCCACCCCAGAAGGTTCTGAATACTTAATCATTGAGTTTAAGTTTCACAAGTAGGCTTAACAATGAAGTTACTGTGAAAATCCCTGAGGCGCCACATTCCAGTGCCTGTTTGGGTACACTGATGGAGAATTTAACATGGCTAATGCAACTAACCAGCACCTCCTTTGGACTGTGGGAGAAAACAGGAGCACCCGGAAGAAACCCACGCAGACATGGGGAGAATGTGCAAACTTTACATGTCGTAAAAAGCCATTTGGTTCACTAACGCCCTTTAGGGAAGGAAATCTGCTGATCTGGCCTACATGTGACTCCAGGCCCACAACAAGGTTTAAAGTTTATTTATTGGTCACAAGTAGGTTTACGTTAACACTGCAATGAAGTTACTGCGAAAACCCCCTAGTCACCACATTCTGGCGCCTGTTCGAGTACAGTGAGGGAGAATTTAGCATGGACGATGCAACTGACCAGCACGTCTTGTGGACTGTGGGAGGAAACTGGAGCACCCGGAGGAAACCCATGCAGAGACGGGGAGAACGTGCAGCCTCCATACAGACAGCAACCTGAGCCGGGGAGTCGTACCCAGGTCCCTGGCCCTGTGAGCCAGCAGTGCTAACCTCTGTGCCACCGTGCCGCAGATATACTTGCAACCTGCGAAGACCTGCTGCCCATTCTCAGCAGGGAAATAGTATTTACCCTTGATACCATTGAAAAGTAAGTATGAAGCTGTCAGATTGTCATAAAAAGCCAACTGGTTTATTAATATCCCTCAGAGATGGAAAAGAAAACACTGAACATATATATTTATGGAGAGAGACTCTCAGTAAAGTGACTTCATTGAGTTCCACAGATAACCTTTTCACATTTCTCTCTTGCCCTGTGTTGAAATCTGATTAGGTCTGGACTGATTGGGTCGATTATCTTTGACCTTCATCACCTTTCACAAAATTCAAATAGCGAGCTCGCTGGCGGAACCCATCTTCATGCTTGCCTGCTTCCTGAGAACTCTGAGATAATCCCTCGATTGATGGATTGAAGTGTTTGATCTATCAGAATCTCTCTCCTAGGTGTTTAATTGAAGTTTCCAAGAGGAAAATAAAGCCGCAGCTCACAGGAATGCAAATCAGCATCAGAGCACGTTCCCCCCCAGCGCTGCGCTTTGAAAATCGCTGCATTGACAGAAGGTCCCGAAGGCGCCAGGCTCAAATCTTACAGCACGAAACAAAGCCATTCAGCCCATCGTGCCTCTGCCAGCCCTCTGAAAGACCTGTTCAATTGCCCCCACTTCCTTGGGCCGTTGGTTCATTCCTGCATCCATTTATTGAGTTCACTACCTCCCCCCCCCCCCCGCCCCCGCTCCTTCCCTAAGCCCCCCCAAAAGCTTTTCCTTTCGACAACTCTGACCAGTTCCCTTTTTAAACTATACATGTTTCTCCACAACTCCCGGCACCCACCCAAACAACTGTTTACATAGGGTCGCTATGCCTTCATTGATTTTGTGCAGTAAGAACATCATAAGAAATAGGAGCAGGAGTAGGCCATCTAGCCCTTCGAGCCTGCCCCGCCATTCAATAAGATCATGGCTGATCTGAAGTGGCTCAGTTCCACTTTCCCGCTTTCTCCCCATAACCCTTAATCCCCTTGTCTACCAGAAATCTATCTACCCGTGACTTAAAAATATTTAGTGAGGCAGCCTCCACCAATTCAACGGGCAGAGAATTCTAGAGATTCACCACCCTTTGAGTGAAGAAGTTTCTCCTCAGCTCTGATCTAAACTGTCCCCCCACCCCCCTTATCTTGAGGCTGTGCCCTTCCCTAAGCCCCCCGACAACTCATTTGACAACTCTGACCAATTCCCTTTTTATACTAAAAATGTTTCTCTGCAACTCCCGGCACCCACCCTAACAAAAGTTTACGTAGGGTCGTTATGCCTTCATTGATTTTGTACAGTGAGTGGTCTCACAACACCGGGTTAAAGTCCAGTAGGTTTATTTGACGGCACGTGCTACCAAACAAACCTGTTGGACTTTAACCTGGTATTGTGAGACTACTTACTGTGCCCACCCCAGTCCAACACCGGCATCTCCACATCTTGATTTTATACTCCACTCCCTTCACTGTTAGAGTGTGGGATCCAGGAGCGAAGTGTCATAGAACCCCTACAGTGCAGAAAGGGGCCATTAGGCCCATCGAGTCTGCTCCCAACTCCCCAAAAGAACATCGCACCCGGGGTCTTTCTCCACCAAACCTGTCCATGTAACCCTGTGCATTGATCATGGCCAATCCACCTCATCGACACATCGTTGGACTGTGGGAGGAAACCGGAGCACTCGGAGAATACCCATGCAGACACGAGGAGAATGTGCAAACTTCACACAGGCAGTGACCTAAGCTGGAAATCGAATCTGCCCCTTAGTCCCAGATCCCCAATCTGTTTCTCTCCAGCTACCCTATCTGTTCCCTACAGTAGCTTGAAAGTTACCTTAACCATGTAAATTCCAGGGATTTCAACCCTAATTTGTGGGCCATCTTGTATTACTCTCGATCCCATTCCATATTCTAATCTCTCCAGGCTTACGAAAATCCAAGGTGGGTGTCAACTGATCATTAGTCTTTGATTTATTTGATCTCTTCTCCTCTTGACGTCCCTGAATATCTCTTCTGTTGTGGGTCTTTACTGAGCTTTCCCAGGGAAAGGAACACTGCCTGTTCTCGGCGTGTGCTAATGATGGGATCGTTAGTACGATATGACCTAGAATAGGATCCTGTCTGAGGGGAATTACTGAATCTCCAAAAGCACATAAAGGGAGATGGAGAATCAGTCACCACAGTGATTAATCAGGCTCATAGATCGGCAGACAGATTTCCAACTGAATTAAGCACCGTCTAGATACACAGCCAGCAAACCAAAATAATTCTTTCATGTCCTAATATTCAATTGGTTTGCTAGACTGGGAGCAACATTGGTACAGTGATAAAGCCACTTAGAGAAATGCCTTTGAGGCCCAACTAATGCTGAGGGGACATGGATTCAAATGCCATGAAATTAATAAACCTGGAATTCGAAGCGAATAATGACTGATTATTAGGAAAAAAAATTCATCTGCCTTGGGGAGGCGGTGGTGTAGTGGTGTAGTCCCTGATCTAGTTATTCAGTGGCCCGCGCTGGGGACCCGGGTTCGAATCCCATCCCCGGCAGATGGTGAAAACTGTATTCAGTGATAGGGGAAGGAAATCTGCTGCCCTTACCCTGTCTGGCCTCCAGACCCACAGCAACATGCTCGACTCCGACCCGACCCTCCCAAATGGCCACTCTGCTGAAGGGGAAGGTAAAGGTGGGGCTGTTCATTCTCACGATGCCCACATCCCGTGGAATGAATGAGGAAAAAAAAAATAAGGACATAAGCAAGACTAGGCTGTCCGGCTCCTCCAGCCTGTTCCGTCACTCAGTAAGATCATTTGATTTGATTTATGTTTGTCACATGTATTCACGTGCAGTTTAAGGTATTGTTTCTTGCGCGCTAAGCAGACAAAACATACCGTTCATAGAGAAGGAAAGGAGAGAGAACAGAATGCAGTGTTACAGTCACAGCGAGGGTGTAGAGAAAGATCAACTTAATGCGAGGTAGGTCCATTCAAAAGTCTGACAGCAGCAGGGAAGAAGAAATTGGATTAAAGCATTGTTAGAGAGTTTAAAAGAGTTAGAATGAAATTTTGGAAGGATAGAACGAGAGTAAAAGATAGAATTAGAAGGTATGGCTGACTTTGTACCGTTACTCTACTCTCCCAGCTGTCAGTGAATTGTATTCCATGACCAGTGGGCACCACCAGGAATTGGAGTGCATTGTAATAAACTAGGCTTGTACTCGTTAGAGTTTAGAAGAATGAGGGGAGATCTCATTGAGACGTATAAGATGATGAATGGGATGGATAGGATAGAGGTGGAGAGACTCTTCCCGCTCAAAAAAGACAGTAGGACTAGGGGGCACAGCCTCAAGATAAAGGGGAGGTGGTTTAGAACGGAGTTGAGGAGGAAGTTCTTCACTCAAAGGGTGGTGAATCTCTGGAATTCTCTGCCCGTTGAAGTGGTGGAGGCTGCCTCGCTAAATATTTTTAAGACGCGGGTTGATGGGTTTTTGACATGAGAAGGGATTAAGGGTTATGGGGAGAGGGCGGGAAGGTGGAGCTGAGTCACGACAGATCAGCCATGATCTTATTGAATGGCGGGGCAGGCTCGAAGGGCCAGATGGCCTACTCCTGCTCCTATTTCTTATGTTCTTATGTTAACCCCCCACGGTGTCATTTGGATGTAATTTGATAAGTTTCCTATCATGACTTGTCCTTTTGATGCATTCTCCCTTCGACAATCTATCACTTTAATTTAATTTGTGAATTGGTTTTTCCTCTGGTTAATTTACTCCAAGCGGAAGAGGGTAAAGAGAAAAGTAGAATCATAGAATCTCTACAGTGCGGAATGAGACCATTCAGCCCATTGAGTCTCTGACAGGAACACTTTACCCAAGATCTATCCCTGTAACCCCATACATTTTTCCCGCCAATCTCTCTACCCTGAACATCTTTGTTCACTAAGGGTCAATTTAGCATGGCCAATCCACCCAACCTGCACATCTTTGTTATTGTCAACTAGTTAATTTGATTATTAGTTCATTTGTTTTTTTTTTGGTTGGTGAGGGGAGGCTGATGGGATACTGGCTGAGTATGTAGGAAGCAGTAAGAAGTCTCACAACCCCAGTCCAATGCCAGCATCTCCACACTATGTAGGCAGACTTTGTGCTGTACCCTGTAAATAAACTTACTGTGAGTATTGTTTCATGCATCACCAATTGTCTTGGGATAGGTGTAAAACTGCCTGCGTATCCCTGAATCCCTTGGCATTCCAAATTCTCCTGAGCTCTGTCTTGAGTAGATTCAATGACAGAGCAGTCACTGCTCTCTGGGATAGTGAATTCAACACATACATTTCCCTTTGTGCAGTAATTTCAACGGCAGCTCATTGTAGCTTCAAGTTATAAAAGATTTATAACCAATGATATTTATACATGTACAAACGATGGTCTGACAGAACTGTAATACACTTCTGCTTTCTTCCCCTCCCTGGCTCCAACTGGCCCAGGACACGCCCCTTCATTCCCGATTGGCTCAGCTTCCAGCTCTGCCTCTCCATTGGGTCCGGCCCGATCACGAGACCCTCTGGGATCTGCCTGTCCCTTCGAGGGACCACACTACTGCACTTTGAGTGAGAGATTTCTCCCTCATCTCAATGCTAAATGGCCAACCCCTTATTCTGAGATTCCCCCCTCACTTCTGGGCTCCCCAGACAGGAAGAAGGAATATCTCAACATCTGTCCTTTTTAGGGTAGAGTTTTAAACATTTCAGTGAGATTACCTCTCATCCTTGCAAACTCTTGTCTTCCAGATGTGATCATGCGCAGGAACAGCCCAAGTCAAAAGGGTAACAATCAAAAATCTTGTTGGGCCAACGCCTTGTGTTTCATACATCCATTTGATGATCTAAATGCACTGCTCATGTGTACAACCCAAACCTCTCCTCCGAGGGAGACTCACTCAAACTCCGACTGCTGCCTCCCCTAGTTGGGTAAAGGCAACATCCCGGGGGTAGAGATGGGGATGGGGTCGATGCAACTCCTCAGATCTGCCCATTAGTGCACAGTTAGAACACACACAGGTAGGAATTTGGGAGGTACACTGGGGTAAGGGACAATCACTAATTGTGTTTGACAGAGGGAAAATCCTGAATATGGTTTGAAAAGCCCAAATTTGCTTTGATAACATCACTAAATAACAAGAGGTCACATAGTCCCTTGTGTCTGCCATATCCCTTTGACAACCCCACTCTCCCCAACTGTTCCTGCGTTTCCCCTTCAAGTATTTACCCAAATCTGTTTTAAATATTATAACTGAATCTATGTTCGTCACTCAGCGCATTCTAACAAGGCACAGTGTATAGAATATTCTCCTCTTTCCTTCATTACCTTTTATCAATGATCTCAGATGGGCTATCTTCCCCACTGTTTGGGAAAATGTAACTGATAGTTGGCAACCGATCATTGTAAATGAATTCATTTACATGTGGGCAACCAAGCAATATTTAGAACCCTAGAACCCTACAGTGCAGAAACAGGCCCTTCGGCCCATCGAGTCTGCACCGAACACAATCCCACCCAGACCCTATCCCCACACATTTTACCTGCTAATCCTTCTAACCTACACATCCCAGGATACTAAGGGGCAATTTTAGCATAGCCAATGAACCTAACCCGCACATCTTTGGACTGTGGGAGGAAACCGGAGCGCCCGGAGAAAACCCACGCAGACACGAGGAGAATGTGCAAACTCCACACAGGCAGTGACCCGAGCCGGGAATCGAACCCAGGACCCTGGAGCTGTGAAGCAGCAGTGCTAACCACTGTGCTACCGTGCCGCCGCAATTGGACCTTCTGCACCGCCACCCACTCCACCCTCTACCAGGCACCCCACAGGACCATAGAAAATTCCAGCTCAGAAACAGGCCTTTTGGCCCTTCTTGTCTGAGCCGAACCATTTTTTGCCTAGTCCCACTGACCTGCACTTGGACCATATCCCTCCACACCCCCTCTCATCCATGAACCCATCCAAGTTCTTCTTAAATGTTAAAAGTGACCCCGCACTTACCACTTTATCCGACAGCTCATTCCACACTCCCACCACTCTCTGTGTGAAGAAGCCTCCCCCTAATATTCCCTTTAAACTTTTCTCCTTTCACCCTTAACCCATGCCCTCTGGTTTTTTTCTCCCCTAGCCTCAGTGGAAAAAGCCTGCTTGCATTCGCTCTAAAAATACCCATCAAAATCTTTTACACCTCTATCAAATCTCCCCTCATTCTTCTACACTCCAGGGAATAAAGTCCTAACCTATTCAATCTCTCTCTGTAACTCAGCTTCTCAAGTCCCAGCCTTCCACTAACCACTTCTTTCGCCCTTTCCTCACCCTTCACCGATCGTCCCTTCCCAACCTCCTCACCCTCCACCAACCATTCCTTTCCCCTCACCCTCAGGCAAACACCCCTTCCCCACCCTTCACCAGTCGTCTCTTCCAACCTCCCCCAGCCCCCATTCCCACTCCACCGATCACTCCTGTCCCCCTTCCTCACCCTCCACCAGCCACTCCTTCCCTCCTTCCCCACACCTCCCAAATCCCAACAGCAGGAATGTACGAGTGGCTGGGGTTTGCTGTAAAAAGGCGGTTAGCATTTGTTGTTTGTGGTGACTGTCCTTTTAAATGCAAAGCAGCAAAAAATAGGGTCACCTGGTTTGAGGTGACCAACTGGGGCTCAACATGGGGAGTCACCCCAGGGGGTTGAAATCACCTTAGGCAAGAGACATGTAGGGAGCTAGGCACAGCCACTCAGCTGCTGTACCATTAGTCTTATTACTAAATCCTTTGGTGCTTCTAATGAAGTGTGCGGAAGTGTATCATTGCAAGCTTTTAACCTCAGTTGATAAGAAGTCAATACAATGTGTGGTTAGGAATGACACTGTGGTGGTCACTGAACTAGTGACTGATTCGGCGAATGTGATTCCAAGATGGGAATTTAAATTCAGAGGTACAAATAAATCTGGACTTTACAAAATGAATATCTTGTCTCTGTATCAGCGACAATGAAACACCTGGAATGTTGTAGAACCCATCTGGTTCACTCATGTCCCTTAGGGAAGGAAGTCTGCCCTCCTTGCCGGGTCTGGCTGACACGTGACTCCAGAGCCACAGAAATGACATGAACTCTTAACCGCCCTGTGGATTGGCCTAACGCGCCACTCAGTTGTCAAGAAGACACTCTCCCAAGGGACACCAGGATGAGTAAGATTGTTATCCTTGCTCACAAACTATCTTCTCTTTCACGTCACTTTACATTGGGCAAGCTACAAACTCCACGGAATATAAATTGCCTGTCAGAGTCATTCGCCGGAATTCTGCTGCCCCGCCCACCATGGAATCGGAGTGGGAGTGGGATGGACAACAGAAATGTTCGTTGACCTCGGGCGGAAATTTCCTGTCTCGCTTGAGTGAGGCTGTAAAATCCCATCCTGGCCCTGGAGGGAGTGCAGAGGAGGTTTACTAGGCTGATACCGGAGTTGAGGGGATTGAGCTATGAGGAGAGGCTGAATGAACTAGGCTTGTACTCGTTAGAGTTTAGAAGAATGAGGGGAGATCTCATTGAGACGTATAAGATGATGAATGGGATGGATAGGATAGAGGTGGAGAGACTCTTCCCGCTCAAAAAAGACAGTAGGACAAGGGGGCACAGCCTCAAGATAAAGGGGGGGCGGTTTAGAACAGAGTTGAGGAGGAACTTCTTCACTCAAAGGGTGGTGAATCTCTGGAATTCTCTGCCCGTTGAAGTGGTGGAGGCTGCCTCGCTAAATATTTTTAAGAAACGGGTTGATGGGTTTTTGATAAGAGAAGGGATTAAGGGTTAAGGATTAAGGATTAAGGATTAAGGATTAGGGATTAAGGATTACAGAGGTGATGTTAGGGGTAAGTTTTTCACTCAGAGGGTAGTGAGTGATTGGAATCGGCTGCCGTCGTCGGTGGTGGAGGCGAACTCGCTGGGGTCTTTTAAAAGACTTCTGGATGAGTATATGGGGTTTAATGGGATTGGGGGTTATAGATAGGTCTATAGATTGGTGGGGTTGATGCGATCGGCGCAACTCGAGGGCCGAAGGGCCTGTTTGTGCTGTAATGTTCTATGTTCTATGTTATGGGGAGAGGGCGGGAAGGTGGAGCTGAGCCACGACAGATCAGCCATGATCTTATTGAATGGCGGGGCAGGCTCGAAGGGCCAGATGGCCTACTCCTGCTCCTATTTCTTATGTTCTTATGTCCTACAGAACAGAAAAGGCCCTTCAGCCCATTGAGTCTGCACTGACGATAACTACCTCTAAAGTTGCACTAATACCATTTTCCAGCACTTGTCCCATATCCTTGAATATTATGATTTCCAAGTGCTCATCCAAATACTTTCTAAAGGTTCCCGGCCTCCACCACCTTCCCAGGCAGTGCATTCCAGATTCCCACCACCCTCTGAGTGAAATATTTTTCTCAAATCCCCTCCGAATCTCCTGCGCCTCTCCCTAATACTCCGTCCCCTCGTGACTGACCTCTCAGCCAAGGGGAACAGCTGCTCCCTATCACTCTGTCCCTCATAATCTTATACACCTCAATCACATCTCCCCTCAGCCTTCTCTTCTCTGAAGAAAACAATCCAAGCCTATCCACTCTCTCCTCATCGCTCAAATTCTCCGTGCCAGGCAACCTCCTGGTGAACATCCTGGGCACGAGCATCTTACACCTTAAAGCTCGCCAAGCTTTTGCAATGTTGTGATTAACGGGCTGTTTATTTTGGCACCGTATTGCTATGTGGCTACTCACACGCACCCATTAGATGAGACATTGTTCCTTTCCCACTGATCCCACTCTTCAAGTCCTCACAGATCCCAATACTCCTCTGTCACTCACTCCACCTCTCTTTTCACTGGCCCCATTAAAGATGGTGGTAGCCAATGATACAGAGATGGACTGGGGTGGGCGCAGTCAGAAGTCTCACAACACCAGGTCTCACAACACCAGGGATCTTGGGTTCATGTCACACCACGTGTAACTCCCACCATTTGACCTGGGCTAGCAAAATCCTACTAACTGTCCTGGCTGGAGACAATTCACATCTCTTTAACCTTTCATTATCCCTCTTTCCATTCCCAGTGTCTGTACCTGTAAAGTCTTGATTACCTGCTTAGTCTCACATCCCAACTATTATCTTGCAATTGAGTCTGTATCTATCTCTGCTGTGTCTCTGAACCCAAGTTTCCACTCACCTGAAGAAGGATCCGGAGATGAGGGGGTTGGACTATGAAGAGAGACTAAATAGACTGGGTCTGTACTCATTGGAGTTTAGAAGGATGAGGGGGGATCTTATAGAGACGTATAAGATAATGAAAGGGATGGATAGGGTAGAGGTAGAGAGATTCTTCCCGCTTAGAAAGGATAGCAGGAATAAAGGACACAGCCTCAAGATAAGGGGGGGAGCAGTTTATTCTTACATACATAGAACCCTACAGTGCAGAAACAGGCCCTTCGGCCCATCGAGTCTGCACCGAACACAATCCCACCCAGACCCTATCCCCATATCCCTACACATTTTACCTGCTAATCCCTCTAACCTACACATCCCAGGACACTAAGGGGCAATTTTAGCATAGCCAATGAACCTAACCCACACATCTTTGGACTGTGGGAGGAAACCGGAGCACCCGGAGAAAACCCACGCAGACACGAGGAGAATGTGCAAACTCCACACAGGCAGTGACCCGAGCCAGGAATCGAACCCAGGACCCTGGAGCTGTGAAGCAGCAGTGCTAACCACTGTGCTACCGTGCCGCCCGGAGAACGGAGTTGAGGAGGAACTTCTTCACTCAAAGGGTGGTGAATCTCTGGAATTCTCTGCCCGTTGAAGTGGTGGAGGCTACCTCGCTAAATATATTTAAGTCACGGGTAGATAGGTTTTTGACAGACAAGGGAATTAAGGGTTATGGGGAGAGAGTGGGAAAGTGGAACTGATCCATTTCAGATCAGCCATGATCTTATTGAATGGCGGGGCAGGCTCGAAGGGCTAGATGGCCTACTCCTGCTCCTATTTCTTATGTTCTTATGTTCTCCGAAGCTTATAAACCTGTTGGTCTTTATATTGTGAGGCTGACTAATGTGCCCATTAAAGAACAAAGAACAAAGAAAATTACAGCATAGGAAAGGCCCTTCGGCCCTCCAAGCCTGCACTGACCATGCTGCCTGACTGTCCCTTATCCTTCTGGGGACCATGTCCCTCTATTCTCATCTTATCCATGTATTTGTCCAGACACCCTGCAAAAGTCCCCCTTTTTTTTTGCACATGTCCCACTGCTGGACTGACACTTCCAGGAGAGCAAGTGAAATGCAAAAGGAGTGAGAAAGATGCACACACACAGAATGAAAGTCTGGTCTTAGATCATAAACAACCTGAAAGGTCCATTCATCTCATTGAACAGTGAAATGAAACTCACATAATCTGTTCCCTCATCCATTATCCATTAACCTAGATAACTTTAATTAACTTGTGATTTTCAGGTTGATATAAGTGGCTCAGTCAATGCTTGACGTAAGTGTTCATTGGCCATGCTCCATGTCTCTGATCAATGATCCAATCTCCTTTATAAAGCTGCCCGTCAGAATATTTCAGGTAATCTTTGACACTAAACCCATTGATCAAATTCATACCAGACCCTGGGATGTTTATTATCTGCCCTCGCCAAGTGTGTTTTAGGTGAATAGGATGGGTCCATTTCTCAACCACTCCCCTGAAACTCGCTTTCACAATACAGGGGCATCAAAATCAGCCACTTCCCCCCCAGCTATATGCAAATAAGTCATTAAGAGTTAGTTAGACTTGTTATCAAACTAGTTGATCTGATGATGTTCTATCCTCTCCACAAAAGGTTTGACATGATGAAATGGACAGGGGCAGGCAGCTCGATTTCTTAGAAAGTTCTTCTAAGAGGGAGGAGTGAGTTGGGGTTGTTGCTCCTCCCAACTCCCCAAGATCAAATCCCTTCCTTCCTTCGACCAACCAACACTCTGAATCCCAGTCCCTCCCTCTCATCGCCATCTCTGACCTCCCACTCCCTTCCTGTCCAAGGCCCTTATCTGCTCCAGGGATTCCTGGGCCTTCTCCCTCCCTGTCATGATACAACTGTACACAACTCTGGTGCGGCCACACTTGGAGTTTTGTGTGCAGTTCTGGTCCCCACATTACAGGAAGGATGTAGAGGCTTTGGAGAGGGTGTAGAGGAGGTTTACCAGGATGTTGCCTGGTATGGAGGGGAGATCCTATGAGGAGAGACTGAGAGATTTGGGGTTGTTTTCGCTGGAAAGAAGGCGGCTAAGAGGGGATCTCATTGAAACATATAAGATGATTAGAGGTTTAGACAGGGTAGATAGTGATAGCCTTTTTCCTAGGATGGAGAAAGCTAGCACGAGGGGGCACGACTTTAAATTAAGGGGGGGTAGTTATAGGACGGATGTCAGGGGTAGGTTCTTTACCCAGAGGGTGGTGAGGGACTGGAATGCCCTGCCAGCTGCAGTTGTAAATGCACCTAGTTTGGGGGCGTTTAAGAGATCTGTGGATAGGTTTATGGATGAAAAGGGATTGGTTTAGGCTAGTGGGTCATTGTTTTGTAACTGGTCGGCGCAACATCGTGGGCCGAAGGGCCTGTTCTGCGCTGTAATGTTCTATGTTCTATGTTCTGTCCTGCAGCCTCAGTGGTGGCCACCAACATGCTCTTTGTGCTGTTGGGACTCGTGGCTCTGCTGATTAATTCGATTGTCTGGCAGTTCCGGAAGGTGAGTCTTTCTCCCCAGCTGGACCTTGTTTAGCCATCTGGCCACGTGTTACATCTGCGGGGCAGGTTGGCATGGAGCTGGCTGGCCTTTTGTTGAGTTTTCCAGCTGGAAGAGTGAGTCATGATTCCATCAATTCCCAATGTCTGACAATATCTGCTCCACCAATCAGAGATTCCCTCAGTCCCCCAACGGCTGTTCCACCAATCAGAGATTCCCTCAGTCCCCCAACGGCTGTTCCACCAATCAGAGATTTCCCTCAGTCCCCCAACGGCTGCTCCACCAATCAGAGATTCCCTCAGTCCCCCAACGGCTGTTCCACCAATCAGAGATTTCCCTCAGTCCCCCAACGGCTGCTCCACCAATCAGAGATTTCCCTCAGTCCCCCAACGGCTGCTCCACCAATCAGAGATTTCCCTCAGTCCCCCAACGGCTGCTCCACCAATCAGAGATTCCCTCAGTCCCCCAACGGCTGTTCCACCAATCAGAGATTTCCCTCAGTCCCCCAACGGCTGCTCCACCAATCAGAGATTTCCCTCAGTCCCCCAACGGCTGCTCCACCAATCAGAGATTTCCCTCAGTCCCCCAACGGCTGCTCCACCAATCAGAGATTCCCTCAGTCCCCCAACGGCTGCTCCACCAATCAGAGATTTCCCTCAGTCCCCCAACGGCTGCTCCACCAATCAGAGATTTCCCTCAGTCCCCCAACGGCTGCTCCACCAATCAGAGATTCCCTCAATCCCCCAACGGCTGCTCCACCAATCAGAGATTCCCTCAATCCCCCAACGGCTGCTCCACCAATCAGAGATTCCCTCAATCCCCCAACGGCTGCTCCACCAATCAGAGACTCCCTCAGTCCCCCAGTGGCTGCTCCACCAATCAGAGATTCCCTCAGTCCCCCAATGGCTGCTCCACCAATCAGAGATTCCCTCAGTCCCCCAACGGCTGCTGCACCAATCAGAGACTCCCTCAGTCCCCCAGTGGCTGCTCCACCAATCAGAGATTCCCTCAGTCCCCCAACGGCTGCTCCACCAATCAGAGATTCCCTCAGTCCCCCAACGGCTGCTCCACCAATCAGAGATTCCCTCAGTCCCCCAACGGCTGCTCCACCAATCAGAGATTCCCTCAGTCCCCCAACGGCTGCTCCACCAATCAGAGATTTCCCTCAGTCCCCCAGTAGCTGCTCCACCAATCAGAGATTTCCCTCAGTCCCCCAGTAGCTGCTCCACCAATCAGAGATTTTCCTCAGTCTCCCAACGGCTGCTCCACCAATCAGAGATTCCCTCAGTCTCCCAACGGCTGCTCCACCAATCAGAGATTCCCTCAGTCCCCCAACGACTGCTCCACCAATCAGAGATTCCCTCAGTCCCCCAACGGCTGCTCCACCAATCAGAGATTCCCTCAGTCCCCCAACGGCTGCTCCACCAATCAGAGATTTCCCTCAGTCCCCCAGTGGCTGCTCCACCAATCAGAGATTTCCCTCAGTCCCCCAGTGGCTGCTCCACCAATCAGAGATTCTCTCGCTCTCTCATTGGTGACTCTACCAATCACAGCTGTGTATTTTCCAGCTCTCTCTCTGATAGGTTTGCAATTGAGGAGTTTCTATAACCCCACACTAAAATCTTTCTCCTGGAACAGTCATCTTCAACCGAATTCCTCTTAGATACTTGCCCACCGTGAAAGCTTCACAAAATTCACCTGCCATTTGTTTAGACTGAAATCGGACTTTGACAGCTGTATAATACTCGATAATGGGCAATTGGTGATGTCCTCGTGGTGTTATCACTCTGCTGTTAATCCAGAAACTCAGCTAATGGTCTGGGGAACCGGGTTCAAATCCCACAATGGCAGATGGTGGAATTTGAATTCAATAAAAAACATCTGGAATTAAGAATCTACCGATGACCGTGAAACCATTGTCGATTGTCAGAAAAATCCATCTGGTTCACCAATGTCCTTTAGGGAAGGAAATCTGCCGTCCTTACCCAGTCTGGCCTGTATGTGACTCCAGAGCACAGCAATGTTGCTGACTGTTGGGCGGCACGGTAGCACAGTGGTTAGCACTGCTGCTTCACAGCTCCAGGGTCCTGGGTTCGATTCCCGGCTCGGGTCACTGCCTGTGTGGAGTTTGCACATTCTCCTCGTGTCTGCATGGGTTTTCTCCGGGTGCTCCGGTTTCCTCCCACAGTCCAAAGATGTGCGGGTTGGGTTCATTGGCTGTGCTAAAATTGCCCCTTAGTGTCCTGGGATGTGTAGGTTAGAGGGATTAGCAGGTAAAATGTGTAGGGATGTGGGGATAGGGTCTGGGTGGGATTGTGTTCGGTGCAGACTCGATGGGCCGAAGGGCCTGTTTCTGCACTGTAGGGTTCTAGGAACTCTCAACTGCCCTTCAAGGGCAACTAGGCTTGGACAATAAATGCTGGCCAGACAGCGACACCCATGTCCCACGAATGAGTAATTCTCCACCCTGCTGAGAAACATTAGTGTGGTGAAAAGAAATTTACTAGAATAGTGCCAGGGATCAGGGGCTTGCCTGGATGAGGGAAGCTATCTGGAGGGACTGGGGCAGGTGGGTTTATTCTCCTTTAAGCAGAGAAGGTTAGGCGGAAATTATTAACGGTGTTTAAAATTACAGGCGTTTGTAGGGTAAATAAGGAGGAACTTTTGCCTCTGGAGCAGCACGGTGGCACAGTGGTTAGCACTGCTACCTCATAGTGCCAGGGACCCTGGTTCGATTCCTGGCTTGGGTCACTGTTTGTGCGAAGTCTGCATGTTCTCCCCGTGTCTGCGTGGGTTTCCTCCAGGTGCTCTGGTTTTCTCCCACCGTCCAAAAATGTGCGGGTTGGGTGGATTGGCCAGGCTAAATTGCTCCTTAATGTCAGGGGGACTAGCTAGGGTAAATGTTATGGGGTTATGGGGGTGGAGTCTGGGTGGGATTGTAGTTGGTGCCTGTCTGATGGGATGAATGGCCTCCTCCTCCATTCCAGGATTCTATAAAGGATCAGTACCAGAGGGGCCAGGTTCATGGTAGTTGTAGAAGAATTAGAGCTGAGGTGGGGAGAAATTGCTTTCTCACAGCGAGTTGCTGTAATCTGAATTGCGGCTGGTGATACCAGATCCAATAATAATTCTCAAGAAGCAATTGGATAACTCTGCCCCTCTACCACTGAGAAAGACAAGAGCAGCAGATAACCTGGGAACCTCACTGCCTAGAGGTTCCCCTCCGAACCACACACCAGCCTGGTTTATCACCATTCCTACACTGCTGCTCAGTTAAAATATTGGAATACCCTCCCCAACAGCACTGAGGGCGTACCCACACCTCGGGGAAGCGGGGTGGTGCGGGGGGGGCTGGTTTCAAGAAGATGGCTCACCTACCACCTTCTTAAGGGCAATTAGAGATAAGAAACAGAGTACAGGGTACTGGTGAGTACTGTGTGCAGTTTTGGTCGCCGCACTTGCGGAAGGATATATTGGCCTTGGAGGGAGTGCAGAGGAGGTTCACCAGGCTGATACCGGAGATAAGGGGGTTGGACTATGAACAGAGACTAAATAGACTGGGTCTGTACTCGTTGGCGTTTAGAAGGATGAGGGGGGATCTTATAGAGACGTACAAGATAATGAAGGGGATGGATGGGGTAGAGGGAGAGAGATTCTTCCCGCTTAGAAAGGATAGCAGGACTAGAGGGCACAGCCTCAAGATAAGGGGGAGGCAGTTTAGATCAGAGTTGAGGAGGAACTTCTTCACTCAAAGGGTGGTGAATCTCTGGAATTCTCTGCCCATTGAAGTGGTGGGGGCTGCCTCGCGAAATATATTTAAGTCACGGGTAGATAGGTTTCTGATAGACAGGGGAATTAAGGGTTATGGGGAGAAAGCGGGAAAGTGGAACTGAGCCACGACAGATCAGCCATGATCTTATTGAATGGCGGGGCAGGCTCGAAGGGCCAGATGGCCTACTCCTGCTCCTATTTCTTATGTTCTTATGTTCTTATGCTCTTACAGAAGCTGGTCTTGCCACGTCCCATAAAAGAATAAAAGAAAACTTGAAGGACATACAGAACGATGTGTAAAGTGCAAGTGAGTGACACCAGTTAGCTAGATTTCTAATGAGTCAACGTGATGGGCTGAATGGTCCCCCTCTGTGCTGTAAGGATCTGTGTTTCGTTGTATGTAAAACAGTTGGCTGATTTGCTATCCCTGCTGTGCAACACTGCCTGAGACCAGTGCTGCTGTTGCTGGACTAATAATCCAGAGCCTGGGGTCGTGCCCTGGGAACCCGGGTTTGAATCCTGCCACAGCAGATTGTGAAATCTGAATTCAATAAAAATCTGGAATTAAGAAGTGACTGATGACTATGAAACCATTGCCGATTTTCGTAAAAACACATCTGGTTCACTAATGTCCTTTAAGATCATAAGAAATAGGAGCAAGAGTAGGCCATCTAGCCCTTCGAGCCTGCCCCGCCATTCAATAAGATCATGGCTGATCTGCAGTGGATCAGTTTAGAGAGGGAAATCTGCTGCCCTTACCTGGTCTGGCCTATATGTGATTCCAGTCACATCAATGTTTAAAGTTTTAGCTTTATTTATTATTCTCACAAGTAGGCTTACATTAACACTGCATTGAAGTTACTATGAATATCCCTTAGTCGCCACACTCCAGCACCTATTCGGGTACAGTGAGGGAGAATTTAGCATGGCCAATCAGCACATCTTTCAGACAATGGGAGGAAACTAGTAACCCCCGTGACTTGCCTGGGTTTGCAAAACCTCACTTACTGTACTGTCTGGAGACAATACACATCTCTTTAAACTGTGATCAATGCTCCTTCCACTCACATTATCAGCCACTTTAAGAATTGAACAGCAGGTTAGGTGTAAGGATTCGCATTCTAATCAGCAACTGTCTGTACTTTGTATGCTCTGTCTGTCTGAGGCCAGAACTCTCCATTCACTTGACAAAGAGGCAGCACCCTCGAAAGCTTGTGAGAATATTATCAAATAAATCGGTTGGACTAAAACCTGGTGTTGTCAGACTTTTTACTGAGGAAACTAGTGCACCAGAGGAAACCCACGCAGACACAGGGAGAACGTGCAAACTCCACACAGACAATGACCCAAGGCCAGGAATTGAACCTGGGTCTCTGCCACAGTGAGGCAGCAGTACTAACCACTCTGCCACCGTGCCACCCACAATGTGGTTGACTCTTAACTGCCTCTGAAAATCCACCCGAGACGGGCAATAAAGCCCATTGAATGAAAAATATGGATCCCGCTTCTCGGTTGGATATCTGGGTTCCGAAAATCTGCAGACTGGAAGATCTTGGCTCTTGTGACAATAATCCTTTGTCTTTGACCATCTGTGAGTGGGAGCTGGTGTTAGGTTGACCTGAGTGATTTGCGCTTTCGATGTGACATTTAACAAACTAAATCCCAGGTGAGTAAGATACTTGACTTGTGCGACTGACCCCAGTTAACGATGCAATTGCAGGAAGGCAGAGGGTGTATTAACACGTCCTTCCGAGACTCACCGAGAACGATAAAGGTCATTTGTTTATCCATTCAGCGAGCTGGTTCGCTTTGATTGCCTCTGCGTAATTTTGCTCATACGGTATTCAGGTGATGTGTCGAAGGGATGCTGAGGGAACGCACTGTGCTTCACAATTCAGGTGCCAGTCAATTGTTCCAGAGAGTGGGGACTGCGTCTGTCTTCCGCACGCGCTCTTTAGTCAAGCCCTCATCATCTGTCAGACAATTTACATGCAAATGCAAGGACTGCGAGCGCGTCATGTAGAACAATTAGTGGAGCATGACCAACAATGCAGAGGCAATGATCTGAACCATTGCAAAACTCTCCCTCAATAGCAGGAGACTGTAGAGGCCTCCTGTTAGCAATGTGTTCATCTGCACTGACACATAGAACCCTTGTGTTCGCAAGCCTGTGTTTAACCCCATTTTTTAACAGCGTGGCTTTCCTTTTGATGATGTGTGAAGTGAATTACCTTGTTCTTTTCTGAGGATGCGCGCACAGAGACTAAAGACCCTCGATAATTTCACGAGGAAATGAAATCCAGGTCGGCTTTCATGAAGGAGACAAATTATTTAACTTGAGCCGTGATTGCTAGCACCGGAGGATATGAATATCAAATGAAAGTACCCCAAGTAAGGCTGGAGATTAGAAGGAACTTCTCTTTTTTTTGATTTTTTTTTTTATTTTGCACGCAGACTCTCGGAAATGTGAAATAGACTCGTGGCCAACTCGATCCAGGAGCAGGGTGGGGAGCAGGATTACAGCATCGTCAACAGAAATCTAGCTGTAAATGTTTGAATCTGAGGGACAAGGTGTTGTGATTCTCTGTCTGCTGCCCAGGGAGGGGTGGGGCAGGGGCAGGGGGAGGGGGCGGAGGGCTTTGCTGAAAGTTTGTTTATTTATCTATTAGTGTCACAAGTAGGCTTACATTCACACTGCAATGAAGTTACTGTGAAAATCCCCCCAGTCGCCACATTCCGGCCCCTGTTCGGGCACACTGAGGGAGAATTCAGCACGGCCCACGCACCTCAACCAGCACAACCTTTTGGACTGTGGGAGGAAACTGGAGCACCCGGAGGAAACCCACGCAGACACGGGGAGAATGTGCAGCCTCTACACAGACAGTGACCCAAACCGGAATCAAACCCTGGCACTGTGAGTGCTAACCACTGTGCCACCTCTGCAGTGTAAATACATAAATTCATTGTATTTCCTGATAAACATAGGCTGTGACTGGTGGTGATTTCACCTGAGGATCACCACATCTCAGGCAAGGGACAAAGTTGAGAAGACAGGGCCTGGGCCTCAGCTCGTCCCTCTGAGACTGAATCCTGAACTTCCTAACTCACAGATCACAATCAGTAAAGATAGGCACCTACACCTCCTCCACGATCATCCTCAACATCGGTGCCCCACAAGGCTGTGTTCTCAGCCCCCTCACTATACTCCTTACGCACCTATGACTGTGCAGTCAAATTCCCCCTCAGTTCGATTTTCAAGTTTCCTGATGATACCATCGTAGTGGGTCAGACCTCAAACTGTGACGAGACAGAGCACAGGGATGAGATGGAGCATCTGGTGAACTGGTGCGGCAACAATAATCTCTCTTTCAATGTCAACAAAACGAAGGAGATTATCATTGGCTTCAGGAAGCGTAAAGGAGAACATGCCCCTGTCTACATCAATGGGAACAAAATAGAAAGTGTTGAGATCTTCCAGTTTTTAGGTGTCCAGATCACCAACAACCTGCTCTGGTCCCCCCATGCTGATACCATAGTTAAGAAAGCCCACCAATGCCTCTACTTTCTCAGAAGACTAAGGAAATTTGGCATGTCAGCTACGACTCTCACCAACTTTTACAGATGCACCATAGAAAGCATTCTTTCTGGTTGTATCACAGCTTGGTCTGGGCTCCTGCTCTGCCCAAGACCGCAAGGAACTACAAAAGGTTGCGAATGTAGCCCCAATCCATCACACAAACCAGCCTCCCATCCGTTAACTCTGTCTACACTTCTGCTGCCTCGGCAAAGCAGCCAACATAATCAAAGCCCCCACGCATCTCAGACATTCTCTCTTCCATCTTCTTCCATCAGGAAAAACATACAAGAGTCTGAGGGCATGTATCAACTGACTCAAGAACAGCTTTTTCCCTGCTGCTGTCAGACTTTTGAATGGACCTACCTCGATCTTTCTCTACACTCTAGCTGTGACTGTACATTCTTCCCTTTCTCATTTCCTTTTCTCTGAACAGTATGCTTTGTCTGTGTAGCGCGCAAGAAACAATATTTTTCACTGTATGTTAGTACATGTGACAATAATAAACCAAATCAAATTCATGAATAACCTCAGACAGTTAGCATTGCCCTGAAACTGCCAACTGAGCTGAACTGATAGTGGGAGTTCTTCCATCATTGTTGGATCAGAATCCTGGAATCATCTTGTGAACAGCACTGTGGATGTGAGCAGCAACGATAGTATTACATGCTAAAGTGGGTATTAATAGCGCCATGAAGGTCAGCCCAGTATGAATGCAAGAAAACTCCCTTTGCTGCCTGACTTAGAGATGAGACCCTTACTGAGCACTTAGTCACGGAAAACTCTTAACAAGTGCATTCATCGGTCAGCCCCCTTAATTATAAAAAAACTTGAAAAGGGAAGAATTGGACTTGTCTAATTCCTGTTGAAAGGTGGAGGTTCGCTCTGCGGGAGGCCTTGTTTGGAGATCTGAGGCAGGAAGAAATTAAAATGTTCGAATACTTTGAAAGTCAGATTCTACCTTACCGTAAAAGCCAGAGTCACAAAATAATAATTGAGAGACGTCGGCTGAGGGGGGATTTAATAGAGGTTTATAAGATTATGAAGGGGATAGATAGAGTAGATGGTGATAAGCTTTTTCCGCTACTAGAAATAGATAGAATGAGGGGTCACGGGCTTAGGGTGAGGGGGGCTAGATATAAGACTAATATTAGAGGGCAGTTTTTCACACAAAGGGTAGTGGGGATGTGGAATGCACTGCCGAGTAAGGTGGTGGAAGCAGGCACGCTAGGGTTGTTCAAGAGTCACTTGGACAGCCACATGAGCGGTCTACATATAGGGGGATATAGCAGGCCTTACTAAGCATTGTAGGCTTGGGGTTCAGTTTTAGCCTCAGGGATATAGAGTCTTTTAATAATGAAATTTTTATCCACAGGCATTTAAGTCCAGCAAGGGGCATGCGGGCGGCAGGTTGTGGTGGGCTGCTCTTGGATGTTGCTTCGGGAGTTGCCTACTGCTTCATGTCGTTGGTGTGCGTAAACTGGACCATCTCGAAGGCATCATGACAGCTCAGAGACTATCTCTGTTGCTGTGCGGACACATGGAGTTGGGCCTGTGTCCGTGGGAGTTTGCGCGTTCTCCCCGTGGTTGCGTGGGTTTCCTCCGGGTGCTCCGGTTTCCTCCCACATCCCAAAAATGTGCTTTTAGGCTGATTGATTGGGTAACAAATTGTCCCTATATTGGACCTCCCTGATCCTCTCACATTAGGCATAGACTAGAGTCATGAATAGGTCACTGACCATGGGACGGCGGCGCGGGCTCGTTGGGCCGAAGGGCCTGTTTCCTGTGCTGTGTTGTTCTTTGTTCTTTGTTCAATATCGAGAAGCCCGAGGCAAGTCTTGCTCTACCTTGTTGCATGGCAGGCCTATCACCCAGAAAAGGTAACTTGTCACCAAGTAGTTCCAGAGCTGCAGAAAACAAAGGAAAATTGGATCCGTTTTTCCGAAAGAAACTGGCTCTTAGGCTGACTCTTGCCCCCCTCTGGGAACCTGAGGGAAAGGAACTGAACCCAAGTTCGATTCTCAGGCTGACATTCCCAGAACCCTCCTGAGTGAATGCTGCACTGTCCCAGGTACTGTGCTTAGCATGAGGTGCTAAAGTGAGAGCTCCAATCCATCTCTCAAATTTGAATTGATTTGTTATTGTCATATGTGTACTAGCATACGGTGAAGAGTATTATTTCTTGCATTGTATACAGACAAGACGTACCGTTCGTAGAGAAGGGAAGAAATATAGAAGGTAGGAGCAGGAAGAGGCCATTTGGCCCTTCGAGCCTGCTCTGCCATTCATCATGATCATGGTTGATCGTCCAACTCAATAGCCTAATCCTGCTTTCTTCCCATAACCTTTGATCCCATTTGCCCCAAGTGCGATATCCAGCTGCCCTTTGAATGCATTCAATGTTTTGGCGTTAACTACTTCCTGTGGTAATGAATTCCATTTAATTAATGAAAAGGGAGAGTGCAGAATGTAGTGTCACGTAGCTAGGGTGTAGAGAAATGTCAACTTAATGCAAGTAGGACCATTCAAAGTCTGACAGAAGCAGTGAAGATGTTGTTCTTGAGTCAGTCGGTACGTGACTTCTTCAGACTTTTGTATCATTTTCTCGATGGAAGAAAATGGAAGAGAGAATGTCCGGGGTGAGGACATGTCTGAACCGAGATGTGACTCCAGTTGCACCGCCATGCGGTTGACTCTTAACTACCCTCTAAACTTCACAGCCATTGGGTCGAGAAGCAGATAGACCTGGGTGTGATGTGAACAAATCACTCAAGGTGGCAAGATAGAACATAGAACACTACAGCACAAACAGGCCCTTCGGCCCACAAGTTGCGTCGATCATATCCCTACCTACCAGGCCTATCTATAACCCTCAATCCCATTAAATCCCATGTACTCATCCGGAAGTTTCTTAAAAGACCCCAGCGAGTTCGCCTCCACCAACCACAGACTTCAGCCGATTCCACTCACCCACCACCCTCTGAGTGAAAAACTTATCCCTGACATCTCCTCTGTACCTGCTCCCCAGCACCTTAAACCTGTGTCCTCTCGTAGCGACCATTTCAGCCCTGGGAAATAGCCTCCCAGAATCCAATAGTCTGAGAAAATCTTTGGAAAGGAACAGAGATTCCTGGGGCGGAAGTCTATCATTCTCTGACTGTCCCACGGGGAGGGAAAAGCTGTGTCCCCACCCTGCCACATATTTTGACACTGGCACTAAACAAAAACAAGGAGGCAGGTCCCATGGCACCAGGCTCTGAACAAGCCCATCCCACCCTCAATTTCAGCTCCTGTAAGATCGGGCCACCTTTTTTAAAAAGGTGCCCAGTGTGAGAAAGATACTAATCCCCGAGCATGAATCTCCCTGATGGAACCCTCCCCCACAGCACTGCCCCCTGGCAGGGTGCAGTATCAAGGGGCAGTGCTTGGGCAGTGTCAGGGAGTAACAAATCCCCCTGGGGAGGGGAGGTTGGTGATGGGATGGAGGGTGGGGGGGACGGGGTGGGGGGGGGGGGAGCGGGGGGGGTGGGGGAGGCTGTACATACCTATACGCTCCTTCATCAGGTGAATGAAGATGCTGTGTTCACAAACAGGGCAAACTAAGGAAGACTGTGAACACATGGTGTCAAGTAGGCCGAGATAAACTTTGCAAATCTGTGTTTGACAGGCCGCTCATACTGAACACTCGACCCAGTATCTAAAGTTACGGAAGGCTGCGTGGGACATTCTCTACTTTTTTTGTTTTTTTGTTTGTATCCCATTCAATCCAATCAAATTCCAATTCAAAGTCTCAGCAGGTGAGATATTCCCAATCCAAGCTGACAAGACAAGGCATCCCACTTCCTGTCTTGGGCTTGACCTACATGATCCAAGCTGATTGGAGCAGGCATAGCTCCTCCTCCAGGGCCCGATCTCATTTGCATCTTCGCCAAAAGGTCGAGATGTTACTTTAAGAAATTGCTTCAAATGAAGCCTCAGTGTAACCTCGTGACTTCAACCAAGTGCAGGATGCCAAAACTACATTTGATCTTAGCCAAAAGGCTGAGGGAATGATTGTTCCAGCAGCTGTTAGTGGGACTTTTTATATTTCCCTACAGTCTCAAGGAGCTAAAACCTCTTCCCTTCCCACCACTGCATTGGGGAAGGGGTGAGGAACGGTGAGCGTGTGTGAGAGACCACCTTGTAACACTCCTCCATCAGGGTGTGTGTGTTTATACCACCCACACTCACCCCAGGCACGGGCTTCATTCATTGTTTGAGCCCAGCTTGGTGTCTCTCTGTCTCTCCCTCATTGAGTCTCTCTCTCTCAATTTCACAAACAAAGCTTCTGCACCTGGTCTGCATATTCTCTGAGCAACGCATAAGGTTTCCAATTAGGAAGGAAGTGGGAGTGAATTCAAAGACTTCTGGTTCAGAGATTGGTAAACAAGATTTCTGGTTGAGAACCGATCATCGTTAGACAGCCAAGGCCTTTTTGCCTCATGACTCTGTTACTAACTACAAAAAAATGTCTCCTATAATCAGTTATTTTTTGTATTAATTTTTGAGACATGGATGCCACTGGCTGGCTAGCATTTACCCCAGTCCAAAGCTGGCATCTCCACATCACAGCATTTATTATCTATCCCTATTTGCTTGAGGGCAGTTGAGACTCCACCACATTGCTGTGGCTCTGAGGTCACATGTAGTAAGAAGTCTCACAACACCAGGTTAAAGTCCAACTGTAAATTGTAAATTGAGTTCGTGTCTTTATATGCCCTGTTTGTGAACAGAACTCCCATTCGCCTGATGAAGGAGCAGCGCTCCGAAAGCTCGTGCTACCAAATAAACCTGTTGGACTCTAACCTGGTGTTGTGAGGCTTCTTACTGTGTTTACCCCAGTCCAACGCCAGCATCTCCACACCATTGTCACGTGTAGGCCAGGCTAGTTAAGGACGGCATATATCCTTCCCTGAAAGGAACCAGATGGGTTTTTCCGACAATCAACAATGGTTTCATGGTCATCAATAGATTCTTAATTCCAGCTATTTTTCATTGAATTCAAATTCCACCATCTGCCGTGGGGGGATTCGAACCCCAGATCCCCAGAACATTGGTTGAGTGTCTGGATTAATAGCCCAGCGGTAATATCACTAGATCATTGCCTTCCTCGGTCACATTGTGGAACAGGAAGGGGAGCAGGCTCAGCAGCTGGGTGAATGGAGGGATGGGGGGGGGGGTGCAGTGGGGGAAGAAGTTCTGAAGAAGAATTACCAACATCCATCCCACCATCACCACTGGGTTTTGTCAACGGGTGGAGCCCCTGCCTAAAGGAACGAGTGTTTTAGCCCTGGAAATATTTTGGCCTGTCAGCAGGCAAGGCAGATTTTGTAAGAAATGAGTGTGCAGCAACTTGAGCGCAGAAATCTTGGGCTGACATGCCGATGTCACTATTGAAAAGTCAGAAGTTTTTAAAGTTAATGTTTATTTATGGGTCACAAGTAAGGCTTTCATTAACACTGCAATGAAGTTACTGTGAAATCCCCCGAGACGCCACACTCTGGCGCCTGTCTGGGTCAATGCAGCTAACCAGCACATCTTTCAGAATGTGGGAGGAAGCCGGAGGAAACCCACGCAGACACGGGGAGAATGTGCAGGCTCCACACAGACAGTGACCCAAGCCGGGAATTGAACCCAAGTCACTGGCGCTGTGAGGCCGCAGTGCTAACCCACTGTGTCACCGTGCCCCCGGGAATCGAACCCGGGTCCCTGGCACTGTGAGGCCGCAGCGCTAACCCACTGTGTCACCGTGCCACTGAGACTGAACCCGGGTCCCTGGCACTGTGAGGCTGCAGCGCTAACCCACTGTGTCACCGTGCCGCTGGGATTGAACCCGGGTTCCTGGCACTGTGAGGCCGCAGCGCTAACCCACTGTGTCACCGTGCCACTGAGACTGAACCCAGGTCCCTGGCGCTGTGAGGCTGCAGTGCTAATCCACTGTGTCACCGTGCCACTGAGATTGAACCCGGGTCCCTGGCGCTGTGAGGCTGCAGTGCTAACCTACTGTGTCACCGTGCCACTGAGATTGAACCCGGGTCCCTGGCACTGTGAGGCTGCAGTGCTAACCCACTGTGTCACCGTGCCACTGCGACTGAACCCAGGTCCCTGGCGCTGTGAGGCTGCAGTGCTAATCCACTGTGTCACCGTGCCACTGAGATTGAACCCGGGTCCCTGGCGCTGTGAGGCTACAGTGCTAACCCACTGTGTCACCGTGCCACTGAGATTGAACCCGGGTCCCTGGCGCTGTGAGGCTGCAGTGCTAACCCACTGTGTCACCGTGCCACTGAGATTGAACCCAGGTCCCTGGCACTGTGAGGCTGCAGTGCTAACCCACTGTGTCACCGTGCCACTGAGATTGAACCTGGGTCCCTGGCGCTGTGAGGCTGCAGTGCTAACCCACTGTGTCACCGTGCCACTGAGATTGAACCTGGGTCCCTGGCGCTGTGAGGCTGCAGTGCTAACCCACTGTGTCACTGTGCCACTGGGATTGAACCTGGGTCACTGGCACTGTGAGGCTGCAGTGTAACCCACTGAGACACTGTGCCACTATTAAAAGAAAAACTGGGTGTTTTCCAATGGTGTTCTTGGTTAATATTTATTTTTTGGTCACATGACTAGAACAGATTATCTGGTCATTATCTCATTGCTGCTTCAGGGAGTTTCCTGTGTACAGATTAGTTTTTGCTTTTCTTACACTAAACAATGCCCGCATTTCAAAAATAGTTCAATTGCTGTCAAGATCTTTGAACCATCTGGTGGTTATGAAAGGTGCAGGAGAAATGCAAGTCTTTCTGTCTTTCTTTTAACGATGGATCTGGCTGTTTCACTTTTATAGTTGTGGTGCTACTGTACTTTTAAGTAGTATGTCTATATCATGTTTTTTGTGAGGGGTATGTTTAACATTCAGCTGTGTTTTATACGGTGCTAATTTGTCTGCACCAGGCAGCCCACATGCTGAGAATGACAGCTAATAATTGGTTTTAGCGAGGGATAAATTTGTCTTAGCCTGGGGTGATGCAATTTTATTTAGTTTGGTATTTCTCCTGGGATTTCAGAATAGGATTTTGATTAGGTTGATTGACAGAGACAGTCACTCGTTAATGGGCAGAGCTAAACATGCAGAGAAAAAGCTGTCAGCTTCTGCCTGTTCCTGAATGAAACAAAAGGAGTCTTTCTGTCTCTCTCTCTGTCTCCAGAATTCAAAGGCTCAAGGACTATTAACAAGTACAAGCATGTAAGCCTGGGTGTTGCTGACTGATTTTGAAGAGGGGTTTTAAATCTGTAAGAGGAATATTGCTTTAATTGGAACCAATAGAGATAAGTTAGCAGTTAAGAACTGAATCATGTCATCTTTAAGTATTGTTCCACCGGTGAAGGTTAAGCTGATTCATTTGTTATAGTTAAATTGTATTGTTAAATAAAGTGTGTTTTGATAAGTGTGCCAATTGAATCACATCTGGACTGAACTACTTTGGCCCTGATTTTAACTCTGCATTGGTCACCAACGCAATCTTATGAGCCTCAGGCAGCCGTATCAGTAATTTCAGGGCCTTTATCTTCAAACTAATGTCAAAATAAAAATACTGTTGGGGTTGAGTCGGGTTTCGAAACATCCTTTGGGGCTTCTGCTCTGGTACCCTGACATCATTGAGTGCTGGATTATTGGGAACTCAAATACAATTAAAGCGAAACAAAACAAAGGAGAACACTATTGAGGCCAAGGCAGAAGATCATTGGACAATAACTTGCATTTATATAGCACCTTTAACATAGATCAATGTCCTGTAGATACAGGAGCATAATCAAATAAAATTTGACTCAGAGTCACATACGGTGATAAGTGGATAGATGACCCCATATGTGGTTAGAGTTTTAAGGAGAGTTGAACATAAGAACGCAAGAAATAAGGGCGAGAGGAGGCCATTTAGCCCTTCAAATCTGACCCGCCATTCAATTGGATTATGTTTGATTTTCTAGTTCAGCACCATTTTCTTAGAATAGAATCGATAAAGTGCAGAAGAAGGGCAATCGGCGTGTTGGGTCTACACTGACTTTCCGACAGAGCATTTTATCAAGGCCCTACCCCTGTAACCCCACACATTTACCATGTGTGGTTGAATTTACATCAGCCATCTTTGGCTTGTATGTCCAATTTTAAAAGCCCGGTATATTTTTTGGGCATTTCCTTCATTGCTGTGACATCTTCCCTTATTTACCTATGAAATCTTTGTAAACTATAAAAGTCCCTTATTCCAACTTGAAATTTAGCAGCTGAAAAGCCAAGTCTTATCTCCTAAAGCAAATTTCTCAATCCATAGTTTCTGCGAAAAATTCACTTCATCATTGTGTTGCATTAGAAATACATGAATTACCACCTTTACCCCTTTAATCTCTCAACTCTGTTGTTTCTATTAACCTATTTTTGAGGAATATTGCGTTATTTTGTAAAGAAGGCTGAGCGCGTGCGCGCGTGTGTGTGTGTATGTGCGTGTGTATGTGTATCAGTGTGTGCATGTGTGTGGTTGTCTGTGTCTGTGTGTGAGTTTGTCAGTATGTGTATGTGTGTGTGTGACTGTGTGTGAATGTGTGTGTGAAAGTGTGTGTGTGTATGACTGTGAGTGTTGTCAGTGTGTGTATGTGTGCTTGTGTGTTTGTGAGTGTGTGTGTGCGCGCATGTGTGTTTCGTATGTGTGTCTACGTGTAGGGGGGTGTGTGTGTGTGAGTACGTGTGTGTCTGTGTGTATGTGTGTGTGTGTGTGTGTGTGGTTGTCTGTGTGTGTCTGCGTCTGTGTGTGAGTGTGTGCATGTGTGTGTGTGACTGTGTGTGTGTGTCAGTGTGTGTGTGTGTCTGAGTGTGAGTGTGTATGTGCGTGCGTGTGTGTGTGTGTGTCTGTGACTGTGTGTGTGTGAGTGTGTGTGTGTGTGCGTGTCTGTGCCTGTGTGTGACTCTGTGTGTGTGTGTGTGTGAGTGTCACAATTATCAGATGAGGACAGATTATTGTCTGGTGATGATAAACTCTGACTGGGAAAAGTGAGTTGCTGTTTTAGCAGCTTTGTACAGTGGGTGGTGACAGCTCACCTGGGAAGATAGTGGGAGGCACACCATGTTCACAAATACAAGAGGGAACTGGACAGCTGGTTGGCAGAGAAAGGGAATGAGAGGTGTGGCAGCGAAAGAGCAGTGGACGGAACTCCCTCAGGAAAAGGAACGAAGCAGATGGCTCCCAGTAACCTCTCCTGATTCTGTCCATTCCTGTGTCAATTCAGTAAAGTTCAACAAATCAGCAGAAATGGTGCAGTGATTCCACTCATCTGTAACTTTAATTAACCAAAGACTCATGTGCCTGTTTCCCATCCCCTCTCCTTCTCTCACCCTTCATCCTAACAGTTGGGAAGGTGCTACCCAGTGGGGCAATAGGTACAGACTCCATCATAGTTTTCAAAAGAATATCTGATCAAAATTGAAGGTGAAAATATTTCCGGGGTTGCTAGTTAACGGGCTAACTGGATTGCCCTTCAGAACAGCTAATACAGACTTGGTGCCACACGGTCTCCTGTAATACATTGTTCCGTGATTCTGTGATACATCACACGCAACAGTGTGTGATAGCGAGATCTCAGAATCAGAAGGTTGTATGTTCAATTCCCAATGCACGGCTGGAGGTGTCAACTGGACTGCGACACAGTGGCACAGGGGTTAGCACTGCTGCCTCACAGCGCCCGAGGCCTGTGTTTGATTCCCGGCTTGGGTCACCGTCTGTGTGGAGTCAGCACATTCTCCCCATGTCTGCGTGGGTTTCCTCCAGGTGCTCCGGTTTCCTTCCACAGTCCGAGAGGCGTGCTGGTTAGGTGGATTGGCCATGCTAAATTCTCCCTCAGTGTACCCAAACAGGGGCCGGAATGTGGCGACTAGGGGATTTTCACAGTAACTTCATTGCAGTGTTAATGTCAGCCGACTTGTGACACGAATAAAATAAACTTCTTCTAACTGCTTCTGGTTAAATTGAGGCCTTGCACGCTCTCTCGGAGATGAATAGGAGAGTTCTCCCCAATGACCAAGGACAATATTTGTCCCTCAATCCACATCAATAGGAGCTGATGATTTGGTCTTTTGTTGTGCACATTGCTATTTGTTAAACCAGCTGCAGTATTTCCCTACAGTACAATACTCGCTACAATTCAAAAGTACTCCATGGCAAAGCTGTGGGGCGTTCTGAACAAACAAACAAACACAAAAACATCAACAGAACATGCTGGAAAATCTCAGTGGGTCTGATAGCATCTGTGGAGAGAGGATAGAGCCAACATTTCGAGTCTGGGTTACTCTTCGTCAAAGCTGAAGGCAAGGAAGATCGGAGAAGATTTATACTGTTTTTGGTTGGGGGGGGGTGGGTTAGTGGGGAGCTGTAATTGATAGGAATGACACAGACACGGAAACAAAGGTGATGATCAAGGCTGAGAATGGTGCTGATAGTATCCATTAGGGAACCGGAATGTGTAAATGGCAGAACAAAGATGCAGGGTGTAGGAATGGGGCGGATGGATGGCCCCCAGTGGGGTAAGAGGTCGGGAAGGGGGGTGGGGGAAGGTGCTGAAAGAAGATGGAAAGTGAGATATTAGAAATGGGAAAATAAGAATACAGAGTAATAAAAATGAATGAATAAGATGAAACCAAGGAATGAATGTGATGGCCTCGTGGTATTATCGCCAGATCGTTAATCCAGAAACTCAGGTAATCTTCTGGGAACCCGGATTCGAATCCCACCACGGCAGCTGGTGGAATTTGAATTCGGTCAAAAATGGGCTGGAATTAAGAATCTACTGATGACCATGAAACCACTGCTGGAAAAACTCATCCGGTTCACTAACGTCCCTTAGGGAAGGAAATCTGCCGTCCTTACCCCAGTCTGGCCTACATGTGACTCCTGACTCTCAGCTGCCCTCTGAAATGGCTGAATGAGGCACTCAGTTCAAAAGCAACTCGGACTGGGTGAAGAGCGCTGGTCAGGCAGTGACACCCATGTCCCATGAATGAATAAAAAAAAGTAAGGAATGAAATAAAATAAATGGAATTGGGGTGAAGGTTGGGGGGGAAAGTTCAGGCTCTGAAGTTGAACTCAATGTCGACTCTGGAAAGCTGTAAGCTGCCCAGTTGGAAGATGAGTCCAGTTTGCGCTGGGCTTCTCTGGTACATTGTAAAAGGCCAAGAATGGACAGACATGTAGACAGGAGAGCAGCACGATGTGTTGAAAACATTAAAACATACCAATTCAAAACAGGAGAAAGCCATTTGGCACAAGTGTCTTATCCACCATTCAATAGGATCATGGCTGATCTGATTGTGACCTTAATTCCACATTCCATCCAACCTCAATAACCTTTGGCACTTTCGATCATCAAAAACCTATCTCTGCTTAAAAATATTCATTATGAGGAGAGCTGGATAGACTGGAACATTTTTCTCTGGAGCGCAGGAGGTTTAGCGTTGATCTTATAGAGGTCTTATAAAATAATGAGGGGCACAGATCAGCTAGATAGTCAATATCTTTTCCCAAAGGTAAGGGAGTCTAAAACTAGAGGGCATAGGTTTAAGGTGAGAGGGGAGAGATACAAAAGGGTTCAGAAGGTCAATTGTTTTCACACAGAGGGTGGTGAGTGTCTGAAATGAGCTGCCAGAGGTAGTAGTAGAAGCGGGTACAATTTTGTCTTTTAAAAAGCATTTAGACAGTTACATGGGTAAGATGGGGGTAGAGCAATATGGGCCAAATGAGGTCAATTTGGACTAGTTTTGGAGTACAAAAGAAGGGTAGCATGGACAAGTTGGGCCAAAGGGCCTGTTTACATGCTGTAAACCTCTATGACTCTGATATCCCTCCTCCATGACCCCTGGAAGAGAGTTCCAAAGTTTTATGATTTTCCCAGAGCAAATCAATTCTTCCTATCTTTGTTTTAAATGGCACACCCTTTATTTTTAAGCTGTGTTCCCTCGTTCAAGTCTCTCTCACAAGATTAAACGTCTTTGAAGCATCTATCCAATGAAGCCCCCTCAGGATATATTTTAATAAGATCACCTCACATTCTTCTCAAATCCAATGGACACAGATCCAGCTTCTTCAAGCTTGTGTCTTCGGCAAAGTTAGCAGGCGACACTTGGTCACTTCAGCCAAATCTGGATTGATAAGCTGGATATTGAACTGATGTTCTCCCTTGTGGAAGATCTTGGACAAGAGGCCTTGTATATGGAGTGTCAGGTTCAAAACTGAGATGTTGTCAAATAGGAGGCAGAGAGTGGGGGTCAACGGGTGCTATTCGGATTGGCGGATGGTGACTAGTGGGGTGCCCCAGGGGTCGGTGCTGGGGCCTCAGCTTTTTACCATTTATATAGATGATCTGGAGGAGGGAACCGAGTGCAGGGTGTCGAAATTTGCGGATGACACCAAGATTGGGGGAACGGCAAATTGTGCGGAGGGTGTGGAGAGTCTGCAGAAGGATCGAGATAGGCTGGGCGAATGGGCCAGGAAATGGCAAATGGAATTTAATGTTGGCAAGTGTGAGGTGGTCCACTTTGGAAGGAAGAATGGTAGGAAGGACTATTACTTACGTGGAGAAAAACTGCAGCAGGCGACGGTGCAGAGGGACCTCGGGGTCCTTGTGCATGAGTCGCAAAACCCCAGCTTGCAGGTGCAGCAGGTGGTCAGGAAGGCGAATGGGATGCTGGCCTTCATAGCGAGGGGGATTGAATATAAAAGTAGGGAAGTCTTGCTGCAGCTGTATAGGGCATTGGTGAGGCCGCAGCTGGAGTACTGTGTGCAGTTTTGGGCGCCGCACCTGCGCAAAGATATTTTGGCCCTGGAGGGAGTGCAGAGGAGGTTTACTAGGCTGATACCGGAGTTGAGGGGATTGAGCTATGAGGAGAGGCTGAATGAACTAGGCTTGTACTCGTTGGAGTTTAGAAGAATGAGGGGAGATCTCATTGAGACGTATAAGATGGTGAATGGGATGGATAGGATAGAGGTGGAGAGACTCTTCCCGCTCAAAAAAGACAGTAGGACTAGGAGGCACAGCCTCAAGATAAAGGGGGGGGCGTTTTAGAACGGAGTTGAGGAGGAACTTCTTCACTCAAAGGGTGGTGAATCTCTGGAATTCTCTGCCCGTTGAAGTGGTGGAGGCTGCCTCACTAAATATTTTCAAGAAGCAGGTTGATGGGTTTTTGATAAGAGAGGGGATTAAGGGTTATGGGGAGAGGGCGGGAAAATGGAACTGAGCCATGACAGATCAGCCATGATCTTATTGAATGGCGGGGCAGGCTCGAAGGGCTGGTTGGCCTACTCCTGCTCCTATTTCTTATCTGTGTGGAGTTTGCACATTCTCCCTGTGTCTGTGTGGGTTTCCTCTGGGTGCTCCTCTCACTGTCCAAAGATGTGCGGGTTAGGTTGATTGGCCATTCTAAATTGCCCCTTAGTGTCCCGGGATGCATAGATTAGAGGGATTGGTGTGTGAATGTGTAGGGATATAGGGATAGGGCCTGGGTGGGATTGTGGTCAGTGCAGACTTGAATGGCCTCTTTCTGCACTGTATGATTCTATTGAATTTGGTCATAATTTGCCCAGTCCTATTAAACAGGGGGCTTTTCGTGTGAGATTTGTTTTCAGTCTCAGTCTGGGATGGGTCAGCATATGCCTGAACCTTTATGGCTTCCGTATTACTGCCTGTTACTTATTCTTACCTCACTCCCACACCCTCAATGACCTTTCCCCAAATAAGCCCTTTCACAGAATACACAGGTTTACTGTTACTGAGTCCAATGTGCATTACCCTAATTTATCCACATTAAGGTCCATCTGACACATTCCAGCTCATGTATTTTAATCGTCCAATTCTCCAGTCAAATCGTCCAGTTCTTATGTTCTTAATTCACCCTCAAAATAATCATTTCATTAGCTGCCCTCACATCTTAATAAAAGAATTACTGATAAGGAAAGTGCTGTAAGTAGTACTGGGGCTCTGGATCAGATCCCTGTGGAATTCCACTGATTACTTCACCCCAAAGCAGAAACGTTCCCATTTATCGGCACGCTCTTTAATGTTGCCAAGTCAGTTCTCAAAGTAACCGGGCAGTTAGTGAAGGGTCCCATGAGGTTTAAGCTCTCTTACTTAAATCACGCAAGGATATTATGTCAAATGCGCTCAGAGAATAAGAGCACAGTAAATAGGAACAGGAGGAGGCCATACAGATGGCCCTTCCAGCCTGCCTCATCGGTCAATAACATCTTAGAATCGTAGGAACATCGGAACAAGAGTAGGCCATTTGGCCCCTCGAACCTGCCCCAAATATTCTGGCCGATCTCCTAACTCAACACTATTTTCCTGCACTATCCTCATGTCTCTCGATATCTTTGACATCTAGAAATCTATTAATCTCAGCCTTGAGCAAGCTCAATGACAGAGCCCCCACAATCCTCATGGGTAGAGAATTCCAGAGATTTACCCTCCTCTGGGTGAAGAAATTCTTCCTCATGTGTCAGTCTTAGCACCCCTTGGTTTGAGACTGTGCCCATGGTTCTAGCACTCCCTCCATGCCCCCAACCCCTCATCCCCTCACAACATTGGATAACATTGGAATAGTTTAGGTTAGAGGGTCATTAGATTGGTTCCACTGGTCGGTGCAACATCGAGGGCCGAAGGGCCTGTACTGCGCTGTAATGTTCTATGTCCTAACCAAGGAGGTTGCCCTGTCCCCAACTCGATGGGTTGAATGGTCTCCTTCTGCACTGTTGGACTCTATGATTCTATTTTCCCAGTAACTTCACTGCATCCTTCATCTCGCCCTTCACATCCTGTAAAAATTTTGCGAGCTTCAAGATCACTTCTCATTCTTCTAAATCCTCGAGATTGTGGGCCCAGTTGTTTCAATCTCTCCTATAAGGGCAATCCTGCCAGCCATGGTGAGTCTTCATTGTACCCACTCTATGGCAAGTATATCCTTCCTTTGGGAAGGAAGGACAAGTATACCCAGAGTGTGGCGATGAGGGGTCCAAAGGTATGTGGGTTAGGTGGATTGGCCATGGTAAATTGCCCCTTAGTGTCAGGGAGACTAGCTAGGGTAAATGCATGGGGTTACGGAGATAGGGTCTGGGTGGGGTTGTGGTCGGTGCAGACTTGATGGGTCAAATGGCATCCTTCTGCACTGTAGGATTCTATTTTCCCAGTAACTTCATTGCATTGTAAGCCTATTTGTGATGTAAAGTCAAGTAAAGTTTATTTTGTTAATCACAAATTAACATTAACACTGCAATGAAGTTACTGTGAAGTTCCACTTGTTGCCGCAGTCCAGCATCTGTTCAGGTCACTGCATCTAACCAGCATGTCTTTCAGGCTGTGGGAGGAAACTGGAGCATCCGGAGGAAACCCACATGAACAGGGGAAGAATGTGCACACTCCACACGGACAGTGACCCAAGGCTGGAATTGAACCCGAGTCTCTGGCGCTGCGAGGCAGCGGCACTAACCACTGTGCCACCGTGCCGCCCTAATGAGCAAACCTTTCGCTAACCAAACTAATAAATAAACTAATCAATAAACTTTAAAAACAAATAGAAAATGACACTTAGTGCAGAGAAATGTGAAGTAATCCATTTTGGGAGGAGGAAGGCAGAGCGAGAATATAAAAAAGGGTAGAATCCTAAAGGGACGCAGAAGCAGAGGGACTTGGGTAGACAAATCATTGAAGATGGCAGGACAGATTAAGTGAGTAGCCCCATTCCCTTAACCCTCTGCATTTGATCCCAAAGTTCAGATCTGTTGTGTAACAGTGAATAATGAGCTTAAACATCTTTTTGCCCTTGTTGAAGACAATTTGAACTTTGTTCAGGGAGCTGTTGACCATTCTCGTTTGGCTGCAGTTGTGTCTTTATAGCCCTTGGTACCCCAGTGAATGTTGGGAGATTATAAATCATTGCAGCAGTCATGCCTGTGAAATTAAACATACAAATTTATGGAAAAATGAACGCTTTACTTGCTAATGAAAACGCGAACAATGGATAACTTCTGTTATAACAAAACGGAGTCAGGTGGGTTAGGTGACCTCATCATTTTCCCATAAATAGACATGTAATAGTCCAAGCCTGGAGGCAGTGTGTTTGTTTGGTCTGGACATTAACATATAAATGACCTTTATGGAACATTCCATTGTAGATACATTAAAAATGCAACAGGCTACGACTGCGGAGTTCACAGTTACTTTTGTCTAAATGTCTACAGGGGCTGATATACAATGACCACACAGACCTAGTGACTGCAGAATCAAATTTCACACAGGGGCCCAAAAGGAAACCATTTCACCACAAGAAAGTGCAAAAGGCCAAGGCTCAAACAGTATTGTGTGTCAGTGCTAACGCCATCAGGGACCGTTTGTGTGGAAATGGGAAAAACCCGTACTGCAGTCATCGTAACAGCTGATGATAAGAAACATTTATTAGCGCGCATTTGAGAGCAGAAGTCAGTCAACCTGGGAGATGAAAAGACAGTAAGAAGTCTCACAACACCAGGTTCAAGTCCAACAGGTTTATTTGGTAGCACAAGCCATTAGCTTTCAGAGCGCTGCCCCTTCATTAGGTGAGTGGGAGTTCTGTTCACAGACAGAGCATTTAAAGACACAAACTCAATTTACAGAATAATGGTTGGAATGCGAGTATTTACAGGTAATCAAGTCTTAAAGGTACAGACAATGTGAGTGGGGAGAGCGCTAAGCGCAGGTTAAAGAGATTTGTATTGTCTCCAGACAGGACAGTTAGTGAGATTGTACAAGCCAGGCAAGTGGTGGGAGTTACAGACAGTGTGACTTGAACCCAAGAGCCCAGTTGAGACCATCCTCATGTGTGCAGAACTTGGCTATCAGTCTCTGCTCAGCGACTCGATGTTGTCATGTGTCGCGAAAGCCACTTTGAAGAACGCTTACCCAAAGATCAGAGGCTGAATGCCATGACTGCTGAAGTGTTCGCCAACAGGAAGAGAACAGTCCTGCCTGGTGACTGTTGAGCAGTGTTCATTCAACCATTATTGTAGTGTCTGCATGGTCTCACTGATGTACCATGCCTCGGGAGATCCTTTCCTGAAGTCTATCAGGTGGACAACATTGGCCGAGTTGCAAGAGGTACCATGTACCTGGTGTACCTGGTGGATGGTATTCTCACATGGTATCCATGTCGATGATCCGGCATGTCTTGCAGAGGTTGCTGTGACAGGGTTGTGTGGTGTTGTGGTCACTGTTCTCCTGAAGGCTGGGTAGTTTGCTGCGAACAATGGTCTGTTTGAGGTTGTGCAGTTGTTTGAAGGCAAGAAGTGGGGGTGTGGGGATGGTCTTGGCGAGATGTTCGTCTTCATCAATGACATGTTGAAGGCTCCGGAGAAGATGTCGTAGCTTCTCCACTCCGGGGAAGTACTGAACGACAAAATGTACTCTGCGTCCCATGTCTGTCTTCTGAGGCAGTCGGTGCAGATTTTTGCTGTGGCACATCGGAACTGTCGATCAATGAGTCACGTACCATATCCTGTTCTTATGAGGGCATCTTTCAGCATCTGGAGGTGTCTGTTATGATCCTCCTCATCTGAGCAGATCCTGTGTATCCAGAGGGTTTGTCCGTAGGGGATGACTTCTTTAACGTGTTTAGGGTGGAAGCTGGAGAAGTGGAGCATTGTGAGGTTATCCGTGGGCTTGCGGTACAGTGAGGCGCTGAGGTGATCGTCCTTGATGGAGATGCGTGTGTTCAAGAATGCAATCGACTCCGGAGAGTAGTCCATGGTGAGCCTGAGTTGAAAAGACCACAGGGGGAACCCTAAACCTAACCTGGGCAGCAAAGGAGGAACACTGCTGAGAACCCGTTAATGGGACAAGAAACAGAGCTTCCCTTTGGCCTATGGATTTGTAGAACCAAGCCAGATCTTTGCCACAGGGGCTTGATCAAAATCACCTGGAGCAAAACCACAATCCTACTGCTCAAAGGAGCTAACCACTATGGTCGTAACTTTCCAGCCATTCACATTAGCTGAGACTATCGTTAAGGAAGCCCAAGAATGCCTCGACTTTCTTACGTGGCTAAGGAAATTTGTCACGTGAGCTACAACTCTCACCAACTTTTACAGATGCACCATAGAAAGCATTCTTTCTGGTTGTATCACAGCTTGGGTCTGGGCTCCTGCTCTGCCCAGGATTGCAAGAAACTGCAAAGGATCATGAACGAAGCCCAATCCATCACACAAACCAGCCTCCTATCCCATCTGTCTACACTTCCCGCTGCCTCAAGAAAGCAGCCAGCATAATTAAGGACCCCACGCACTCCGGACATTCTCTCTTCCATCTCTTTCCTTTCGAAAAAAAAAGTCTTGAGATCACACACCAATCAACTCATAAACAACTTCTTCTCTGCTGCCATCAGATATTTGAATGGACTTACCTTCCATTAAGTTGATTTTTCTCGGCACCTGAGCTGCATCTGTAACACTGCTTTCTGCACTCTTTCCTTTCCTTCTCTATGAACGGTATGCTTTGCCTGTATAGTGTGCAAGAACCAATACTCTTGACTGTATGCTAATACATGTACAACAATAAATCATAAGAACATAAGAAATAGGAGCAGGAGTAGGCCATCTGGCCCTTCGAGCCTGCCCCGCCATTCAATAAGATCATGGCTGATCTGTCGTGACTCAGCTCCACCTTCCCGCCCTCTCCCCATAACCCTTAATCCCTTCTCTTATCAAAAACCCATCAACCCGTTTCTTAAAAATATTTAGCGAGGCAGCCTCCACCACTTCAACGGGCAGAGAATTCCAGAGATTCACCACCCTTTGAGTGAAGAAGTTCCTCCTCAACTCTGTTCTAAACCGCCTCCCCTTTACCTTGAGGCTGTGCCCCCTAGTCCTACTGTCTTTTTTGAGCGGGAAGAGTCTCTCCACCTCTATCCTATCCATCCCATTCATCATCTTATACGTCTCAATGAGATCTCCCCTCATTCTTCTAAACTCTAACGAGTACAAGCCTAGTTTATTCAGCCTCTCCTCATAGCTCAATCCCCTCAACTCTGGTATCAGCCTAGTAAACCTCCTCTGCACTCCCTCCAGGGCCAAAATATCCTTGCGCAGGTGCGGCGCCCAAAACTGCACACAGTACTCCAGCTGCGGCCTCACCAATGCCCTATACAGTTGCAGCAAGACCTCCCTACTTTTATATTCAATCCCCCTCGCTATGAAGGCCAGCATCCCATTCGCCTTCCTGACCACCTGCTGCACCTGCAAGCTGGGTTTTTGCGACTCATGCACAAGGACCCCGAGGTCCCCCTGCACCGTCGCCTGCTGATCAAATCAAATCAAATCTAATCAAACCAGTAGGATCTCCCAGTCCCACCAATGGCGTGCCTCCGCTGTGGGTTTCCCAGCAGCGAGGGATGCATTCAGCGGGGTACCCCGTTGACAATGGCGGGACCACCGACCAACGGCAGCCCACCTCCCACTCTAGCATGTTGTAAATTCATTGCCAGAAACCTCTCACCTCCATTTCCTCAGTCAGCCAGTAAATAATCAGGCCCTCAACATTTCCAAATCTCATCTCGAATCACTAACATAATAGCGGCAGTTTAGAACTACAAAATTAAGGATAAGTTGAGAAAAAGGAAGGAGAAGCGAGAAAAAGAGCTAGAAATATTAACGCTGTTTGAAGAAGAGGGGAGAGAAATTAGAACGAAGGAGAGTAAAAGGAAAGGAAGGGATGTAGAGGAAAGATGTTGGGGAACGCAGAAATGGGGGGACGAATGGAAGTATGGAGAGAAATGGGAATGGAAGTCCCCAGAGAAGGAACGAAAAAAGGAAAAAACGGAGGAAGAGGCGGAGGCAGAGGACAATAGTGAAGACGAGGAAAGGCAGCTAGTGTTGGCGGGATGGAGCGACCCCCTAATGTTCCAAGGATCAGGGAACCATCAAGGTTCTCTATAGGGAGGCCCAGAGAGCCCCGAAATGATAGGACAGTACATACAGATAACGGATACAGCAGATCAAGAACCTATAATTAGTGTTAGAGTAGGAGGGGTTGAGGTCCCCATGATGATAGACACCGGCGCTACGTGCACGCGCATACAGGCAAAGTATGCAGATCACCTACCATTGTCAAACCAGTTTGTGAAAACTGTGGGGTTCTTGGGGAAAGTAACGTTAACTCAGATGACGACGCTGGTACCTGTCACTATGGAAACAAAACTTGCTATGTACCCGTATTAGTGTGTGATAAAACGCCATTAAATTTGCTGGGAAGGGGTGCAATCCTAGGTCTAGGACTGAAATTAGAATGCACAGAACAAGGAATTGATTTGACGGGAATGCATCCACTTGGAATACCAGGAAAAGAAGGGGTTAATGTGTATTGGTTGGGAGATATAGAGGAACAAATTAAAAAGCAGGTATGGGAAGTTTGGAGAAAGCTTATAGATACTTGGGTTCCACAAGCCAAGTGGCCAAGAACGGAATTGCACAGTACAATAATATTTGATGAAGAACAGAAACCTGAGATACAGGAGAAGTGGGGAAAGGAGGCAGGGCAAGAACAGGAAATAAAGTGAGGAAGTATTTTAATTGGACCAGAGGGAGCAGCCCTCATGGTCGTTAGGGATGAATGGGTTAACAAATAGTTCTCTGTATCTGGAGCGGAGCCACATGTTACATTAAAAGTGAATCCGGGGTACAGATCAAAAGACTTAGGACCAATGGTGCTGAGAGCACGAGAATTAGAATTTGTTCAGACTGACAATGTAGATATTTGGATATCCACTAATGGACAAATGATAAAAATAATCGTGGATGTTAAGATGCTCGGGAAACCAAAACAGGTAAAAATAGAGGCAGAAACTGAGGAGCGAGAACAGGAGTGGAGAGAAGGCTTAGACAGAGACTTGAATTCCTTCCCAGAGGAGCTGTGGTCCAGACAGGACACTGATGTGGGAAGGGTCAAAAACGCTAATCCAGTGGAGGTCAGATTAAAGACAGGACGACAGGGTCCTTATAGGCCACAATATCCGATTAAGGCAGAAGCAATTCAAGGAATTAGAGGAACAATCAGGGGACTGATAGAAGCAGGGGTATTAAAGGAAACCTGGAGCAGGTGCAATACGCCACTACTACCAGTGAAAAAGGCGGATGGGGAAAAATGGAGACTGGTGCATGACCTGAGGGCAGTTAACGAGGTAGTGGAAGATATGCCAGTAGAGGTTCCAAACCCTTACACCCTGTTGACTAATATACCACCTGAAAGTAGATGGTTTACTGTAGTAGACGTATGTTCAGCATTTTTTAGCGTGCCGCTAGCTCAAGCAAGCCAGTATCTCTTTGTATTTACGTTTGAAGGGAAACAATACACATACAATAGGATGCCCCAAGGATTTAAGCATTCCCCACATGTGTTCAATCAGGTGTTGAGAGCAGATTTAGAGGGGATACAGTTGGAAGGCACATTGATACAATATGTGGATGATTTATTATTACAGAAACAAGAGAACAATGCAGGAAGGATAGTTTAAAACTATTAGAAAGACTAGCGGAAGGGGGACACAAAGTATCCAGAAAAAAGTTGCAGCTGTGCCAGAAAAAGGTAGAATATCTTGGAAGGGAAATATCAGCAGGGCAAAAGAGGATAGCTTTACAGCAAATAGAAACGGTATTAAAAGTTCCAAAACCACAGACAGTGGGGCAGATGATGACATTCTTGGGAATGACAGGATTCAGTCCCAAGGAATGGTGGAGAGAGCAAATGAGACCCTTAAGGCTAAGATAAGCAAAATTTGCAGTGAAACAGGGAAAAACTGGATAGATGCTTTGCCATTGGCTCTAATGCAATACAGGAGTCAGGAAAACAGAATTACGCATTTAAGCCCACATGAAATGATGACAGGAAGAGTAATGCCGGTACCAAAGATTAGGGGATCAGGGGGCCCCACGCTGGAGTGCTTAGATCAGGACACGAGAGAGTATATTCAACAACTAACTGTTATACACAGGAAAAAGCCAAGGAGGAGGGGAGTCCCGCAGTGGAACACCAGATCAAACCTGGAGATCGAGTATACATCAGAAAGTTTCGGAGGCATTGGAACGAACCAAGAAGAGAAGGACCGTTTGAAGTCACCAAAGTTTCTCCCATGGCTCTATCCCTCCTTGCCAGACTGGCAGTGCGACAGATGGTGACACAAGTAACAAGCAACCCACTTTCAGGAGGAGAAACAAAGGAATGGGGAGACATTGACCTGCCCCCGCTGGATGAATTCACAATGACCCTGGTCGAAATTGAAACTTGTCATTCTGTGAAATAGCAATATTAAGTGGAAGATCGCCTTATGCCAACAGCAACACCTTGCCTATTGAGGTCAGAAAACTTAGTTTGTACACAGTGATCAGTCTTTTTCCCTTCCCTAGACAAGAGGGGGAAGGTTTTTGGCTGATAACTGTTAGCAGCAGGCAATCTGGGGGAGCGACCTAAGAATCAGGACTTTGATAAACAGGCCATGATAAAGTTAGAATAGGGACATTGATCCCTGACCAAAATATTTGGCTCCCCCACATTGCTTGTAAATAGGATAAAAATATGTGTATGTGAACAGGATCAAGCAAAGGGACTACCTAAGCTAGCTTTTGGGAATTGGGATGAGACTAGAAGATAATCTCAAAGGGGGGATATGTAAAAGAATTTGTACTCATGTATGAGAACTTGTATTGAACGTTGTAATTAAGATGGGTGTGCTAAAGGAGGTTCAAAATGTGAGATGTGCTGAGAGCAGCATGATTAACCAACTCAATGTAGGCTACCTGATACAATTAGTATATAATATAATTAGTATAGTAGTCAGACCAGCATGATCAGTCAGGTCAATGTATGTTACTTAATGTAGTTAGCTATACAATGATTGTTGTTCAGTCACTCCACTTAATGTGATTATGTTGTGATGTGTATAAAAAGACTGTAAAGCAGACGGTTCATTGGAATGTTCCGGATATCCCGGCTTTATTCTCTTGTGCTGGAAAATAAAGTCTACTGCTTGGAGGATTACAACTCAGACTCTCTGTTTCAATTGGGTTAAATAAGTTGTCGTCTTGGGGAACCACGACAGTCGTAACAAATCCTTTCCTTACTCCAAATTCTGGTGTCTCTGATCCAGTCGGGTTCACTGTGTAGTGATGTGGAAGAAAAACATCTTACTCTTCCTGGTCTCGGAAGAAAAGACGCAAATTATAGAGACAATAAATGGCCATTCAGCCCTTCCGGTTTATTATACAATTCAGCAATATAATGGCTGATGTCACTCTTAACCTCATCTACCCTCTTTGCTTCCATAACTCTTAACCCCCTCTTACTGAAACAAATTGTCTCAACCTCGAAAGCTTGCTTGCTTGTGAGAATATTATCAAATAAATCGGTTGGACTAAAACCTGGTGTTGTCAGGCAATTTCCTGGCCAATCCCACTGAAGGGATCTTCTGGTTCCACTCAATGTGGCCTCCTGCAGTCAGGTTCCCGGTGATGGGACGGTGAGCCATGCAAAATACCAAAGACATTGGCGAGAGCAGAAGATCCTACCGTTGGCCAATGGCGAACCACCTCCACCAGCAGAGACCACACTGTCGGGGGGAGGGCCTCGGGAAATCCCACCCTCTGCTCTGAACTATCTGATTGGTTCCCAGCCTCAGTATTGTTCTAGGAGAGAGAGCCCCTCAACCTTGTGCAAAGAATTTTTTCCTAATGTCACCCCTGGCTCTAACATTAATGATTCCTCATCCCTGGACTCCCCCCAAAATAATTTCCCTCTATCTACAGTAATTAGCACCGCTGCCTCAGAAAACCAGGTACCTGGGTTCGATTCCTGGCTTGGGTGACTGTCTGTGTGCAGTTTGCACATTCTCCCTGTGTCTGCATGGGTTTTCTCCAGGTGCTCTGGTTTCCTCCCACCCTCCAAAGATGTGCTGGCGAAGTGGATTGGCCATATTAAATTACTCTTTGGTATCAAGGGGACTAGCTAGGCTAAATGCGTGGGGTTATGGGGGTAGGACCTAGGTGAAATTGTGATCAACGCAGACTCGATGGGCTGAATGGTCCCCTTCTGCACTGTAGGGATTCTATGATTCAATACACTATCATATATAATCATCTTAAACACCTCAACTCGATCTTAATTGCCTACGTTCAAGGAAACACAAGTCGAGTCTTTGCAACATCCTTATAACTTTACCCTTTTGTCCAGATCTCGCTGTTTAACAGCACCCTCTCAGCTCCCCACCCCTGCCCCAGGTCAGGAACCTCGATCCAGAGCAGCAGGCAACTGCGTTTGCTTAATCACTCTTTTTTTTGTGTCTTCACCTCATTACCGTTGTCATGGCAGTCAGAGTTGACCATGTGACGGTGTAACCCACGTCACTAACCCGAATCTTCCTCTCCGGCTCCCATGTGCCTTGTTACTGGATGACAGTAATCCTCCATGAAAGGTAACTGTGCGAGCGCAGGGCGGCAGATCCTGCAGAGGCTTGTCTCATTCCGTTTACCAAAACAGTCCTCACATCGGGGACTGAATTCCTCTTACTTTTTATTGCTGCAGTTAATTGAAGGAGGGAGAGAGAGAGACATAGCTCGACCATTATCATTACTGGAGTTCTCTTTTGATTTAAGCTCCAACAGACATACATACGGATGAGCAGATTGTAAAGAATATTTACGATTCAGCAACAACATACGGCAGCGAACATAGAACATTACAGCGCAGAACAGGCCCTTCGGCCCACGATGTTGCGCCGACCAGTTACAAAAACAATGACCCACTAACCTAAACCAATCCCTTTTCGTCCATAAACCTATCTCTTAAACGCCCCCAAACTAGAAGCGAATATAACCATTTATTAACCCGCTTGCTCCAAGTGATTTCTCAGTAGGAAACTCCCCTCGCTCTCAGTATATTCAATGTGTTCTACTTAATTATCCACATCACCGCTCCGAAGATGGAGATAGGGGGCCAGAGTGCCTCGGAGTCATCGTGGAACCGGCCTCTGCACAGATGTAGCCTTCAAATTGATTTTTAATTGCGCACAACATTACAAGCTCCGAAAGCTTGCTTCTGTTCATGGAGGGGCACCGAGTCCAAACATTCTCCCTTCTGTTTTGTTTCTCCCGCAATGCTTCAGTTGTAAGAACTACCTCGGCTACCCAGAGTCACCCCAGCATCAGAGAGTTCCTTCAGGATTGGGGAACTAATTTACCCCACCTCGCTTCAGGACGGGGGCACGCAGGAATGAGGAGCGGGAGTGGGCAAATTCAACTCGTCGAGCTGGCTCCGACATTTAACATGATCATGGCTGATCTTATCCTGGTCTCATAGAAGTTGGAGGAGGCCACTCGGCCCATCCAGCCCGCTCCCACCATTCATTTTGATCACGGCTGATCATCGAATTCAATATCCTGATCCCCCCTTTCTCCCCTATATCCCTCGATCCCTTTAGCCCCAGGAGCTAGATCTAATTTCTTCTCGAAATCAGACAATGTTTCGGCCTCGGCTACTTTCTGTGGGAGTGAATTCCACACATTCCCCACCCTCTGGGTGAAGAAATTTCTCCTCACCTCAGTTCTAAAAGATTTACCTCAAATGATGAATTCTAGTTCTGGGCTCCCCCCACCATGGGGAACATTCTTTCTGAATCTACCCTGTCTAACCCTGTTAGAATTTTATAAGTTTCTATGAGATCCCCTCTCACTCTTCTAAACTCCACTGAATATAATCCCAACCGACTTAGTCTCTCCTCATATGACGGACATGCCATCCCAGGAATCAGCCTGGTAAACCTTCGCTGTGCTCCCTCTATAGCAAGGACATCCTTCCTCAGATAAGGGCACTAAAACAGCCCACAATACCCCAGGTACAGCCTCACCAATGCCTTATACAGTCTCAGCTCCACTTCCCTGCCCGATCCCCATCGCCCTTTATCCCGCTTTTCATTGGAAATCTGCCTATCTCTTTCTTGAATCTGTTGATTGATTCTGCCATCACTGCACTCTGGGGCAGTGAGTTCCACAGGTTCATAACCCTCTAAAAGAAGTACTTTCTCCTCATAAGAACATAAGAAATAGGAGCAGGAGTAGGCCATCTGGCCCTTCGAGCCTGCCCCGCCATTCAATAAGATCGTGGCTGATCTGTCGTGGCTCAGTTCCACATTCCGGCGCTCTCCCCATAACCCTTAATCCCCTCTCTTATCAAGAACCCATCAACCCGCTTCTTAAATATATTTAGCGAGGCAGCCTCCACCACTTCAACAGGCAGAGAATTCCAGAGATTCACCACCCTTTGAGTGAAGAAGTTCCTCCTCAACTCCGTTCTAAACTGCCCCCCCTTTATCTTGAGGCTGTGCCCCCTAGTCCTACTGTCTTTTTTGAGCGGGAAGAGTCTCTCCACCTCTATCCTGTCCATCCCATTCATCATCTTATACGTCTCAATGAGATCTCCCCTCATTCTTCTAAACTCCAACGAGTACAAGCCTAGTTTATTCAGCCTCTCCTCATAGCTCAACCCCCTCAACTCCGGTATCAACCTAGTAAACCTCCTCTGCACTCCCTCCAGGGCCAAAATATCTTTGCGCAGGTGCGGTGCCCAAAACTGCACACAGTTAACCCCTGTGCTACCGTGACTCAGCTCTTCCTCTGGACGCTAAATGGCTGAGTCCTTACTCTAAGACTGTGACCTCGTGTTCTAGATTCCCCAAACAGGATGGGGAGGGGGACATTTTCTAGGCAATTATCCTGCCAGCCCCTTCAAGATTTTATATGTTTCAATGTAAAACTCACTAATAGTATAGATGTATTTTAGGAGAAATTGGACAAGGGAGAAGAGAACAGAGGGTTATAGTGATGGATTGGAGTTTAGAAGAATGATTACATAGGGATATGTAGCATAGAAACTGGCCTTTCTGCCCATTGTTCGTGCTTTGGGCTCCATTCTAATCTCTTATGATGATAGATTTAGATAAAGAAAGACAGGAAGAGGTTAGAGTGGAGCATAAAGACTGGTATGAGCTTGTTGGGCTGAATGGCCTCTTTCTATGCCGTATAATCCCTGTGTAATCATCCTGCTAAACTCCAATCTGCTCAACCTCTTCTCATTGGACGATCCCAGGAGTCTAGTTCGTTGCAAACTCTTAAAGGCAGGTATGCCCTTCCCATCATAAGGTGATTGAAACAGGACTCAGCTCTCCAGTAGTGGCCTCTCTGAAGACCTGTATAAATTTCAACATCTTTATTCTCATATTGCAATCTCTTTATGACAGAAACTAATATATAATTTGCCTTCCCAATAGTTTGCTGTACCCGCATGTTAACTCTCTGTTATTCACGTACAAGAACATTCATCTCGCTCCGATTGCAAACCTTTCTCAGTCTCTCATCATTCCAATAACGTGCTGTTTTTTTGGAAGAGGAATGGATAATTTACACTTCACTGCAATATATTCCACCTGTCACGTCCTTGCTTATTCCCCTGACCTGTCCATATCCCTGTGGAACCTCTTTCCCTGCCCCTCCCCACGCACTTTCCCACCTGATACTAACAATTCTGGAGCTGGTGGCCAATACAAACTGATTTTATTAAAATGAAAGGCAGGTTGCCCTGGGGCAGTGTCGGGAAGTTTTCCTTTCCACAAAGGAGAACAAGAATCTAGCACTGTCTCCCCCAAAGAACCAAAGAAGTTTCTTGTCAATTGAGCATTCCATAACTGAGATTAGTGAAGGGTACGAAGATTTATGCAACAAAGCGAGGAGTGTAAATGGAGTGAAGACACTGACCAGGCACACTGCTGGCCCCATTCATTCAAGAGGCAAGGACAGCTCTGGTACAAGTTTGAGGTAGAAAGGGTTGAGAGCTTCAGGTTTTTAGGTGTCCAGATCACCAACAGCCTGTCCTGGTTCCCTTCCATGCCAACACTATAGTTAAGAAAGACCACCAACGCTTCTACTTTCTCAGAGGACTAAGGAAATTTGGCATGACAGATACAACTCTTACCAAGCTCTACAGATGCACCATAGAAAGCATTCTTTCTGGTTGTAAGGATTGAAATATATTTGCGTTTTAGAATGTGAGTTTTGTTGAGTTCAGTTCAGTTTCAAGTTAGTTCTTAGATTAGAGGAGCTGGCTTAGAAGCCAGTCTCCAAATTCACTTTCTTTTTGCTTCTGGCATGTTATATGTTTAAGATCTGTTTGATAAAAGAAAACCATTTTGATTTGATTTATTATTGTCACATGTATTGTTATATAGTGAAAAGTATTGTTTCTTGCGCGCTATACAGACAAAACATACCGTTCATAGAGAAAGAAATGAGAGAGTGCAGAATGTAGTGTTACAGTTATAGCTAGGGAGTGGAGAAAAATCAACTTAATACGAGGTGGGTCCATTCAGAAGTCTGACAGCAGCAGGGAACAAGCTGTTCTTGAGTCAGTTGGTAAATGACCTCAAACTTCTGTATCTTTTTCCCGATGGAAGAAGGTGGAAGAGAGAATGTCAGCTTGGTATGGGTTCCTGCTCTGCCCAAGACCACAAGAAGTAACAGAACATCGTAAACGAGGACCAGTACATCACGCAAGCCAGCCTCCCATCCATTGACTCTGTCTGCAGATCCACATTAAGGTCCATCTGACTCTATGAGACATACAAGATGATGAATGGGATGCATAGGATAGAGGTGGAGAGGTTCTTCCTGCTCAGGAAGGACAGTAGGACTAGGGGGCACAGCCTGAAGATAAGGGGGGGGGGGGCGGTTTAGAACGGAGTTGAGGAGGAACTTCTTTACTCAAAGGGTGGTGAATCTATGGAATTCTCTGCCCGTTGAAGTGGTGGAGGCTACCTCGCTAAATATATTTAAGACGCGGGTTGATGGGTTTTTGATAAGAGAGGGGATTAAGGGTTATGGGGAGAAGGCGGGAAAGTGGAACTGAGCCACGACAGATCAGCCATGATCTTATTGGATGGCGGGGCAGGCTTGAAGGGTTAGATGGCCTACTCCTGCTCCTATTTCTTATGTTCTACATTTGCCACTGCCCCAGCAAAGCAGCCAGAATAATTAAGGCCCCCACGCACTCCAGGCATTCTCTCTTCCACCTTCTTCCATCGGGAAAAAGATACAGAAGTTTGAGGTCATATACCGACCGACTCAAGAACAGCTTCTTCCCTGCTGCTGTCAGACTTTTGAATGGACCCACCTCGTATTAAGTTGATTTTTCTCCACTCCCTAGCTATGACTGTAACACTACATTCTGCACCCTCTCATTTCTTTCTCTATGAACGGTATGTTTTGTCTGTATAGCGCGCAAGAAACAATACTTTTCACTATATAACATTACATGTGACAATAATAAATCAAATCAAAATGGTTTTCTTTTATCAAACAGATCTTAAACATATAACATGCCAGAAGTAAAAAGAAAGTGAATTTGGAGACTGGCTTCTAAGCCAGCTCCTCTAATCTAAGAACTAACTTGAAACTGAACTGAACTCAACAAAACTCACATTCTAAAACGCAAATATATTTCAATCCTTACTTTATTATTGGAAGTGTTTTTCACCTGCTGTCTCCATCCAGAAAAACAATCCTCGCAGTTGCTGTTATGGGAAACTGTTGTTTGCCTGCATTATGTGCTCTTTAGGAATGCAGTTAATTTTTAGCTAACCCATCATACCTTCTGATTCTACATGTAGTCGAGTTGGCCACAGTTGTTAAGTTTAGCAGAGTTATTCAACCCCTGCAGCCTAGCATTTAACTGTAATTATGCAGAGGAAGAAATATCTTAAAATGAAGTATTTGCAGAGACTGAAGCAATCAGGGCTACACATGCGCAGGATTCTTCACATATTCTGATTGAATGACAGAACAAGCTTAAAAGTCTGAAAACCATCCCCAGTTCCTGTGTTTCAGATATCATAATAAGTATTGGGGGAGAACTGAGATTAGGATGTTCATCACTGGTTGGACTTGAAGGTTTTCTGGCTCTTGTGAGAGGACCTCTAGAACATAGAACATAGAACACTACAGCACAAACAGGCCCTTCGGCCCACGAGTTGCGCTGATCACATCAACACCTACCAACCTACAGACCTATCTATAACCCTCAATCTCATTAAACCCCATATACTCATCCAGAAGTCTTTTAAAAGACCCCAGCGAGTTCGCCTCCACAACCACTGACGGCAGCCGATTCCACTCACTCACCACCCTCTGAGTGAAAAACTTACACCTAACATCACTTCTGAACTTCCCTCCCTGCACCTTAAATCTGTGTCCTCTCGTAGCAACCATTTCAACCCGGGGAAATAGCCTCTGAGAGTCCACCCTATCTATTCCTCTCAACATTTTATAAACTTCTATCAGGTCACCTCTCAACCTTCGTCTCTCCAGGGAAAAGAGTCCCAGCTCCCTCAACCTATCTTCATAAGGCATGCCTCCCAGTCCAGGCAACATCCTTGTAAATCTCCTCTGTACCCTCTCAATAGCTTCTACATCTTTCCTATAGTGAGGCGACCAGAACTGCGCACAATACTCTAAATGAGGCCTGACAAGGGTCTTATAAAGTTGCAGCATTACCTCCCGACTCCGAAACTCAATCCCTCGATTAATGAAGGCCAGTACACCATACGCCTTCTTGACCACCTCCTCCACCTGCAAGGCTGATTTAAGAGTTCTGTGGACCCGGACCCCAAGATCCTTCTGCTCTTCAACACTACTCAGACTTTTGCCCTTGATAGTGTACTCGTTCATCCCGTTGGTTCTGCCAGAATGGACGACTACACATTTATCCGCGTTGAAGTCCATCTGCCACTTCTCCGCCCAGTCCTGCATCCTATCTATGTCCTGCTGCAACTTTTGCCATCCTTCCAGACCATCCACAACACCACCGACCTTAGTGTCATCAGCGAACTTACTTACCCATCCCTCCACTTCCTCATCCAGGTCATTTATGAAAATGACAAACAGTAAGAGTCCTAGAACAGATCCTTGAGGCACTCCGCTGGTGACTGACCTCCATTCCGAAAAAGACCCATCCACAACCACTCTCTGCCTTCTGCAGGCAAGCCAATTCTGGATCCACAAGGCCAAAGGCCCTTGGATCCCATGCCCTCTCACCTTCTCAAGAAGTCTTGCATGGGGGACCTTATCAAACGCCTTGCTGAAGTCCATGTACACTACATCCAAGGCACTTCCTTTGTCAATGTGTTCAGTCACATTATCGAAGAACTCAACTAGGCTTGTAAGGCACGACCTGCCTTTGACAAATCCATGCTGACTATTCCTGATCATGTCAAACCTCTCCAAATGTTCGTAAATCTTGTCCCTCAGAAGCCTCTCCATCAGCTTACCAACCACTGAGGTCAGACTCACCGGTCGGTAATTTCCCGGGCTATCTCTGTTCCCTTTCTTGAAAATAGGAACTACATCCGCAATCCTCCAGTCCTCTGGAACCTCTCCCTTCTCCATTGACGATGCAAAGATCATCGCCAGGGGCTCTGCAATCTCTTCCCTCGCCTCCCACAATATCCTGGGGTACATCCCATCTGGTCCAGACGACTTATCTACCTTGATAGAATTCAAAAGTTCCAACACATCCTCCTCCTTAATATTCACGTATTCAATCTTTTCCATCTGCTGCAAATCCATAACAAAATCTCCCGGATCAGCTTCCACTGTGAATACTGAGGCGAAGTACTCGTTAAGCACCTCTGCCATTTCTTCTGGTTCCACACAAACCTTACCCCCTCATCTTTTATAGGTCCTATCCCTTCTCTTCTTATCCTTTTACCTTTCACATATTTATAGAAGGCCTTGGGATTCTCCTTAATCTTACCCGCCAAGGTCTTCTCATGACCCCTTCTGGCTCTCCTAATTTCCCTTTTAAGTTCCTTCCTACAGTCCTTATACTCCTCAAGATCTTTAACCTCTCCTAATTCCCTGAACCTCTTGTACACTCTCTAAGAAGTGATAGTGATTGGCCCTGGAGGAGTCGGAATGGTCATAAATATGTATTTTGTAGCGCAGAATTGAGTATCGGGAAAAAAGGGCACACGTTGAAGTTTTTCATCTTGGACTCATCAGAACGTCAAATGTAAAGTGAACAGCAAATTATACTTCATGAGATTGGTTAGCAAGTGCATTCTGATTGGTAGTGGCATTGCCATAGAGGGTGCAGCAGTTGATGGTGACTGACAGTCAGCGGTTGAGCTTTGTTTAAATAGAAATCAGGAGTGTTGGCTTTGATTGGTCAAGACGCTGCCCAGTGGAATGAACCAGAGAATGACTGTCACCTATTTGTTTCATTGAAACAGGTTCAATGTGTATACCTGTTCCATCTGTCTGCAGGGAACAGGGCTCTGCGTATTATAATAGCATTGCCTCAAAGGGTGGCATAACGGCAGTCTTAGCATATGTTGCTTCACAGCGCCAGGGACCCAGGTTCAATTCCTGGCTTGGGTCACTGTCTGTGCGGAGCTTGCACATCTTCCCTCTGGGTTTCCTCCGGGTGCTCCCGTTTCCTCCCACACTCCAAAGGTGTGCAGGCTAGATAGATTGGCCATGCTAAGTAGTCCCCAGTGTCAGGGGGATTAGCTGGGGTAAATGCATGGGGAGGGCCTGGGTGGGATTGTTGTCAGTGCAGGCTCGATGGGTCGAATGGCCTCCTTCTGCACTGTAGGAATCTATGATTCTGTGAGATTCTCGGGCTTTTGTGGCTCTTCTGTCTCAGACCTGGAATAAGCAAACCCTTCTTTATAAACAGATATTGTGTTTGACTGCAACCCACTCTAGTCACAGCTCATTGCTTCTCAGCTTTGGGCTGGCTACAGGTCAATGCGAAAGAAAGAAAAAATTGGCAAGGTGAGTTGGAGAAAACATTTCTTCGGCTGGGTTTAAGGAAAGAAAAAACCCAACATTTTGGATTGAAAAGTCAACTGATGACAGGGAAAAGAAACCTCTCATGCACGACAAAAAAGTTTCAAAGGAAAGGGAGGGTGAGGAAGAATCAAAGGTTAATTTTACTTACAGATTCCAGCACCCGCAGTAGTTTGCTTTTATTTTAGTGTTTAACTCACTGCCGCTTCTCTTCTAGGAATGTCTTCCCAGCAGAAGTACTCCTTCTCTCCGACAGGATGTGCCCGTTTCTCTCTCTGTTCTCTTTGCTCTTGGCTCCGATAAAGGGTCATCCAGACTCGAAACATTGGCTCCATTCTCTCTCCCCGTAGATGCTGTCAGACCTGCTGAGTTTTTCCAGCATTTTCTGTTTAAATTTCCTAACAGTTCAATAAAGGGGGGAGATTTCTGAGCTGCAGAGACCGTGCACGTGGCAAAGTGGAATGGATGAGGGGAGCGTAGAAGAGTGAGGGGAGATTTGATAGAGGTGTATAAGATTTTGATGGGTGTAGATAGAGTGAATGCAAAGCAGGGCTTTTTCCACTGAGGCTAGGGGAGAAAAAATAAACCAGAGGGCATGGGTTAAGGGTGAAAGGAGAAAAGTTTAAAGGGAATATTAGGGGGGGTTTCTTCACGCAGAGAGTGGTGGGAGTGTGGAATGAGCTGTCGGATAAAGTGGTAAATGCGGGGGGTCACTTTTAACATTTAAGAAAAACTTGGACGGGTTGATGGATGAGAGGGGGTGTGGAGGGATATGGTCCAAGTGCAGGTCAGTGGGACTAGGCAAAAAATGGTTCAGCGCAGACAAGAAGGGCCAAAAGGCCTGATTCTGAGCTGTAAATTTCTGTGGTTCGATGGACGGAGACTCACAGAAACAAAAAAATCTGTGTGATCGTAAATGAAAGCTACCACTCATAAGAAAGGAAATGTTCCAGGAAAACTGAGAGTGTGGCATTGTTAGCCAGGATATTTCCTTACATTGTGCGCAAAAGATGGGGAAAAATAAAGTATAAAAGCCAGGAGCTGATAACCAAAAACGTTCATGCCATGGATGTATTTGATAAGGATTGAGAGACTTGGAATTCATAAGAACATAAGAAATAGGAGCAGGAGTAGGCCATCTGGCCCTTCGAGCCTGCCCCGCCATTCAATAAGATCATGGCTGATCTGTCGTGACTCAGCTCCACCTTCCCGCCCTCTCCCCATAACCCTTAATCCCCTCTCTTATCAAAAACCCATCAACCCGTTTCTTAAAAATATTTAGTGAGGCAGCCTCCACCACTTCAACGGGCAGAGAATTCCAGAGATTCACCACCCTTTGAGTGAAGAAGTTCCTCCTCAACTCTGTTCTAAACCGTCCCCCCTTTATCTTGAGGCTGTGCCCCCTAGTCCTACTGTCTTTTTTGAGCGGGAAGAGTCTCTCCACCTCTAACCTATCCATCCCATTCATCATCTTATACGTCTCAATGAGATCTCCCCTCATTCTTCTAAACTCTAGCGAGTACAAGCCTAGTTTATTCAGCCTCTCCAAACATAAAGGTCCCAATATTAACTCCAAGCACATTCAGAACCTAAATTCATGACCAAAGGGTTTGTAACATTTCTCAATTTAGTCAGATGAAAATTTTTTACATAAGTTCAAAGTTCAGTCCATCCAGAAAAGCCAGGAGTTTAAATCTACAACAAACTGCGAGAGGAGCCCAAACCATTCATTATTGCAGAGAGATTCAGGTTCCACTGCTGAAGCCAGGAGGAAGGCAAAAGAAAGTCCTGCTAAAGATTGTGAATTTGGTGTGACGCTTGATGATACTCTTCATGAAAAGTTGGTTAGTGGGCCCTGGAATGACGCCATTCAGAGAAAGCTGCCCACTGAAAGAATACTGTTGTGGTTCAGGTCAGAAACTCCAAAATGTTTTATGGAGCCCACCTGAGTTTTGCATCTTGAATTTGATTAGGATAAACATGATAGGATTCACTTCAGGTATGATTCAAATGACCCACCAGGGAGCTTTAATCAAACAAAATTTATTTAAGAATATAGTTAACATGTATGTTAATATGTATAGTTAACATCGTATGTTCTTACGTATCGTAAGAAAATTAGCAAGAACTTTTATCAACTACAAACAACACCAAAACACACTAATGTTTAACCCTTAATGAATAAATTTACATAAGAAAATAAGAAATAGGAGCAGGAGTTGGCCATCTAGCCCTTTGAGCCTGCCCCATCATTAAATAAGATCATGGCTGATCTGAAGCAAATCAGTTCCACTTTCCTGCTTTCTCCCCATAACCCTTAATCCCCTTGCTCATCAAAAACCCATCAACCCGTGTCTTAAAAATATTTAGCGAGGCAGCCTCCCCCACTTCAACGGGCAGAGAATTCCAGAGATTCATCCCCTTTGAGTGAAGAAGTTCCTCCTCAACTCCAATCCAAACTGCCCCCCTTATCTTGAGGCTGTGCCCTCTAGTCCTGCTGTCCATTCTGAGCGGGAAGAATCTCTCTACCTCTACCCTATCCATCCCCTTCATTATCTTATACGTCTCTATAAGATCTCCCCTCATCCTTCTAAACTCCATATTTAATGATGTTCCAATCAAAACCAAAATCCAATCAAAAAAAAAACCTTCAAACAGATTTATTACTGCATGGGCTAAAGCTCATAATACTGTAATTCAGTTCCCTGAGCTGAATGCTGATTTCAAATGATCTTGAAAACTCAGAGACGCCTGCAGTCATATCAGCTCCCGAAAACAATAAAACACAGATTAATTACTGCAGCATTGTGATAAGGCTTTCTTTCAGCGAACTGGTAAAGCTGAAGTCAAAGCAAATAAGAGAGAGAAATAAGCTTCTTTTCCAGCTTGCTGCCAAGGCTGTCTTTAACACTGCAGCCAAAACAAAACTGAAAGCTGGAAAACTTCAGTCACCTGATCTTCCACAGTTTTTTGTTCTCCTTCCAGCAATGACAGAAATGGCGGAGGTGATAGTGGATGCCTTGGTGGTTATTTTCCAGATGTCGCTGGATTCCGGGGAAGTGCCGGAAGATTGGAAAACGGCTAATGTTACGCCGTTGTTTAAGAAGGGTGCCAGGCAAAAGGCGGGGAATTATAGGCCGGTTAGTTTAACGTCTGTGGTAGGTAAAATGTTAGAATCCGTCATTAAGGAGGAAATAGCGAGGCATCTTGAGGGGAATTGCTTGATAGGGCGGACGCAACACGGTTTCATTAAAGGGAAGTCGTGTCTGACAAATTTACTGGAGTTCTATGAGGATGTGTCTAGGGCGGTGGATAGAGGAGAGCCGGTGGATGTGGTCTTTCTTGATTTTCAGAAGGCGTTTGACAAAGTATCTCATAAGAGGTTATTGCAGAAGGTCAGGGGACTTGGAGTTGGGGGTAGGGTGTTAGCGTGGATAGAGGATTGGTTGTCAAATAGGAGGCAGAGAGTGGGGGTCAACGGGTGCTATTCGGATTGGCGGATGGTGACTAGTGGAGTGCCCCAGGGGTCGGTGCTGGGGCCTCAGCTTTTTACCATTTATATAGATGATCTGGAGGAGGGAACCGAGTGTAGGGTGTCGAAATTTGCAGATGACACCAAGATTGGGGGAATGGCAAATTGTGCGGAGGGTGTGGAGAGTCTGCAGAAGGATCTAGATAGGCTGGCCGAATGGGCCAGGAAATGGCAAATGGAATTTAATGTTGGCAAGTGTGAGATGGTCCACTTTGGAAGGAAGAATGGTAGGAAGGACTATTACTTACGGGGCGAAAAACTGCAGCAGGCAACGGTCCAGAGGGACCTCGGGGTCCTTGTGCATGAGTCGCAAAAACCCAACTTGCAGGTGCAGCAGGTGGTCAGGAAGGCGAATGGGATGCTGGCCTTCATAGCGAAGGGGATTGAATATAAAAGTAGGGAGGTCTTGCTGCAGCTGTATAGGGCATTGGTGAGGCCGCAGCTGGAGTACTGTGTGCAGTTTTGGGCGCCGCACCTACGCAAAGATATTTTGGCCTTGGAGGGAGTGCAGAGGAGGTTTACTAGGCTGATACCGGAGTTGAGGGGGTTGAGCTATGAGGAGAGGCTGAATGAACTAGGCTTGTACTCGTTGGAGTTTAGAAGAATGAGGGGAGATCTCATTGAGACGTATAAGATGATGAATGGGATGGATAGGATAGAGGTGGAGAGACTCTTCCCGCTCAAAAAAGACAGTAGGACTAGGGGGCACAGCCTCAAGATAAAGGGAGGGCGTTTTAGAACGGAGTTGAGGAGGAACTTCTTCACTCAAAGGGTGGTGAATCTCTGGAATTCTCTGCCCGTCGAAGTGGTGGAGGCTGCCTCGCTAAATATTTTCAAGAAGCGGGTTGATGGGTTTTTGATAAGAAAGGGGATTAAGGGTTGTGGGGAGAGGGCGGGAAAGTGGAACTGAGTCACGACAGATCAGCCATGATCTTATTGAATGGCGGGGCAGGCTCGAAGGGCCAGATGGCCTACTCCTGCTCCTATTTCTTATGTTCTTATGTTCTTACATCACCCAAGGCTGTGACACTGATTAAAACAAACCTCTTTAAAGTGCACTGACGTCACAACACTAACCCTGAAATCAGCAGGGACATTGCAAAGGCTTCACAGGTGGCATGGTGGTTCAGCGGTTAGCAGTCCCGCATCAGAGCGCCATGGACCCGGGTTCGATTCCCAGCCTTAGGCCACTATCTGTGGGGAGCCTGCACGTTCTCCCCGTGTCTGCATGGGTTTCCTCTGGGTGCTATGGTTTCCTCCCACAGTCAAAAAGACATGCTGGTTAGGTGGCATTGGCCTTGTTAAATTCTCCCAAACAGGCACTGGAGACTCGGGGATTTTCACAATCACTTCATTGCAGTGTTAACGTAAGCCTACTTGTGACATTAATAAATGAACTTTAAAAGATTTAAAAAATTATAATGTAGAAGGGACAGACCTGCCCTTGGCAATAAGGCTGTCAGTCATTTGACAAAGTGCTTTTTATAATGTGGAAGATTAACAAGCTTGATTGTTGATACACTGATGGAATAAAGATAGACACGCATCTCTGTGAAAGCGTGTGATGCTCTTCAATTCGATTCTAGCGCTGTTGAACACTAGGATGAGCATCTGGAGTGAGAAGCTAAATAAATGAAGAAGTGTCTTGCCACATTCCTGAGCTGACAATTGAGCTGATGAATAATTAATTGAAGACGGCCATTCTAGTTCCATCACTGCTTCATTGCTCCGGGCCACAGGTTCAGCAAAATCTCACAAACCTGCTTCACCGAGCAATAACCTCCAGGCCTCAGCCTCCAGGGACTAAATTACTCAGCCCAAGCAGCGTCGGGGGGTTAGTTTTGGGTAGCTGTGGCCTCCGTCATGATGCTACGAAGAGATTAGCCTGACTATCATCAGTCATTGAGTGCAACTCACCTAGGTATTCAGAATAAACCAGGGAGAGATAATCACACCCACCCTCAACATTGGGAGAAATAGCCAGAACACTATTCGTTTACAATGCAGATCTGAGCCCAAAAGTTGACAAGATCACTCGGAGGTGCTGAGGAAGTTTGTTCATCCCATATAAGAACATAAGAAATAGGAGCAGGAGTAGGCCATTTAGCCCTTCGAGCCTGCCCTGCCATTCAATAAGATCATGGCTGATCTGTCGTGGCTCAGTTCCACCTTCCCGCCCTCTCCCCATAACCCTTAATCCCCTCTCTTATCAAAAACCCATCAACCCGCTTCTTAAAAATATTTAGCGAGGCAGCCTCCACCACTTCAACGGGCAGAGAATTCCAGAGATTCACCACCCTTTGAGTGAAGAAGTTCCTCCTCAACTCTGTTCTAAACCGCCCCCCCTTTATCTTGAGGCTGTGCCCCCTAGTCCTATATAACTCACCCAACCGGACGGACTCTATTTTCACCCATCCCAGTGCCAACTGTTTCTTAAAGCCTTCCAAAGATATTGGGTTCCACAGTTCAACTTGAAATTCATTCATTGCCTCACAAAATCTCCCAAAATTTGACATTGTAAAGTTCTTATCCTTGTTTTCGAATCTCTCCACAGCCTCACCCACGCCTGTGGAACTTTTTGCTACAGAAGGCTGTGGAGGCCAGAAGTTAAAACCTGTGACAAACTGCCAGAGGTCCGAGAGGAGTGTTTCTCACCAAAATCACTCATCATTGCAGAGAGATTCAGGTTCCACTGTTAAAGCCAGGAGGAAGGCAAAAGAATGAGTGTCTTTAAAACAGAGATAGATAGGTTCTTGATTAATAAGGGGATTTGGGGTTATGGGGAAAAGATGGGGGAATGGGAATGAGAAAAATATCAGCCATGATTGAATGGCAGAGTTGACTTGAAGGGTCAAATGACCTAATTCTGCTCCCTTGTCTTATGGTCTTACAGTCTTAAATCTAATCTCCCTCAGCCCTACAACCCTCTGAGATCTCTGTGGTCCTCCAATTCTGGTCTCTTGTGTGTCATCAGTTATAATCACTCCACCATTGGTGTCACTGATTTCCATTGCTAGGCCTCAAGTTCTGAAATGACTTCCCTAAACCTTTTCTACCTTTCCACCACTCTCTCCCCTCCTTTAAGATGTTCCTAGCAACCAAGCTCTGATAGGACTTTGGGTCACGTATATTTAAATCCAGATCCTACCCCCCCCCCCCAGTTCCATGTCCACTCAGTGGCTTTTTTAAAACAATATTTTCTCTCATCTAAAATGATTAATTCAGCCAGTTTTTATGACATACATAGAACCCTACAGTGCAGAAACAGGCCCTTCGGCCCATCGAGTCTACACCGAACACAATCCCACCCAGACCCTATCCCCATATCCCTACACATTTTACCTGCTAATCCCTCTAACCTACACATCTCAGGATACTAAGGGGCAATTTTAGCATAGCCAATAAACCTAACCCGCACATCTATGGACTGTGGGAGGAAACCGGAGCACCCGGAGAAAACCCACGCAGACACGAGGAGAATGTGCAAACTCCACACAGGCAGTGACCCGAGCCGGGAATCGAACCCAGGACCCTGGAGCTGTGAAGCAGCAGTGCTAACCACTGTGCTACCGTGCCGCCCACAAGAGGGTAGGGTTTTCCAGGCCAGCCAATATTGACCTCCCACCCCCCCCATTCCCCCAGCCATGGTGGGTTCCTTCACAGAGGGCTGTAGACTTTGACAAGACTCAACGTTCCTGCCACCTCCATGGCAGGGAACACCACTGGGAGTTGGAGGGTGCAGGGGTGGCGGTGGTGATGAGGGGAAACTCTAGCCAGGGATTTCCACCAACTTTTCTGTCATAAGAACATAAGAAATAGGAGCAGGAGTAGGCCATCTAGCCCTTCGAGCCTGCCCCGCCATTCAATAAGATCATGGCTGATCTGTCGTGGCTCAGTTCCACCTTCCCGCCCTCTCCCCATAACCCTTAATCCCTTCTCTTTGTTTTCTAATATCTCTCCTGAATGACATGGCGCTGACTTTCAGGTGATGTGCCCTTGTCCTTGAGAGGATATTAGTACAGGGATAGAGATGCTTTGTATAGGGTGTTGGTGAGGCCACACCTGGAGTTTTGTGCGCAGTCTTGGTGTCCTTATCTGAGGAAGGATGTCCTTGTTATAGAGGGAGAACAGCAAATGTTTACCAGGCTGATTCCTGGATGGCAGGTCCGTCATATGAGGAGAGACTAAGTCGGTTAGAGTTACGTTCACTGGAGTTTAGAAGAGTGAGAGGGGATCTCATAGAAACTTATAAAACTCTGACAGGGTTAGACAGGGTAGATTCAGAAAGAATGTTCCCAATGGTGGGGAGAGTCTAGAGCTAGGGGTTATAGCTTGCAGATAAGGGGCAAACCTTTTAGAACTGAGGTGAGGAGAAATTTCTTCACCCAGAGGGTGGTGAATGTATGGAATTCACAAACACAGAATGTAGATGAGGCCAAAATATTGTATGATTTCTAGAAGAAATTAGATATTGGTCTTGGGGCCAAAGTGAACAAAGGGATACGGGAGGAAGGGGGGATCAGGATATTGAATTCAATGATCAACCATGATCAAAATAAATGGCAGAGCAGGCTCGAGGGCCGAATGGCCTCCTCCTGGTTCTAGATTCTATGTTTCTAGGTTCTAGATTCCCCTGCTGGCGGATTCTACCTCCCTGATCAATTCCTTTCAGAATTCCCGAAACTTCGGATCAAATCATTTTTTAACCCCTTATACTGCCGAGAATAAAAGCCCGGTGTGTTCTCTCCTCAGAAACTAGCCCTCAGAGTCGGAGTATCATTCTGGCGAATCTGTGCTGCACTCCCTTCAGAGCTGATATCGGCTTCCTGCGCACAGTATATACTCCAGGTGTGGTCACCCCACTCGGCTTCGGAGAACGGGGGCTAATTTCCTCCCTCCATGTTCTCGTCCTCCCATCACTATCAAAGTGGTGGAGGGGGCGAGGTGGGGTGAATGACGGGGCTGATGTCAAGGATTTGTAAATCTGTAACCCGTGCTGTGCCAGACAGGAGAGGGCCGAATTTATTTTTCATTCATTCATGGGACATGGTCCATTCCTAGTTGCCATTGGAGGGCATTTGAGAGTCAACCACATTGCTGAGGCTCTGGAGTCACATGTAGGCCAGACCGGGTAAGGACGGCAGATTTCCTTCCCTAAAGGACATTAGTGAACCAGATGGAACTTTTTCGACAATCGACAATGGTTTGATGGTCATCAGTAGATTCTTAATTCCAGATTTTTTTTGACAAAGGGAGATCTGGACTCGAAACGTCAGCTCTTTTCTCTCCTCACAGATGCTGCCAGACCTGCTGAGATTTTCCAGCATTTTCTCTTTTGGTTTCAGATTCCAGCATCCGCAGTGAGTTGCTTTTATCCAGGTATTTTTTTTACATTGAATTCAAATTCCAGCGTCTGCTGCGGTGGGATTTGAACCCGGGCCCCCAGAACATCAGCTGGGTTTGTGGATTAATAGTCTAGCGATAATACCACCGAGCCAATGCCTCCCCCCTTCGCAGTGCGGCACAAAGGGTCACGATCCACATCTCAATGTTGACACAAGCTGGGACCCCAAGTTCACAAGTTAAAATTAAAAGCAAATTAATTGTATAATCGTGGATCATCGGAGATGCAGTGGGAATTGACATGGGTGACAATGTGTATGGAACAAAGGGCAGGAATGGATAAAACATGTAATTACTAAAGAGTGTGGGAGTTCCAGTGGCAGCTGTGAACAATAGCTAACCATATGGCACGTCACCATAGCGTGTCAACACCAAAACAGAAGGGGAAATCTAAAGTTTCTTTTTGCAAAAATAATCTCCCTGCAGCACGGACTTCAACAGTTGTTGAAGCACAATGTTATTTTTATAGGTAGAATCATTTTCTCTTTATCCCAGTGTCCTGCTCCAGGAGGGGAAATGAATTATTGCTTTATACAGCACCTCTTATACATCTCAATGCAACAACAACTCGCATTTATACTCTGGCATTGTGTAGCGCAATGTCCTACGGTGGTTTTTAGATACATATTATTGTTGAAAATATTGTTGAAAGTTTTACAGCGGGGATCTCAAAGCTTTGGATCCAGGCAGTGAAGTGTGGCAGGTGCTGGGACAGTGAGTAAATTTAAGGAGGTGTTAGACAGATTTTTAATTGGTAATGGGCTGAAGGAGTGCGGGGAGAAGGCAGGAAAATGGGGATGAGGAGTGTATCGGCCATGATCGAATGGCGGAGTGGGCCCAATTCTGCTCCTTTATCTCATGAACTTACCCAAAAGTGCCTCCGTCAAAGGCGAACTGGTTAAAAGGGGGAAAGTACAAGGCAAGCACTGAAGGAGGGCAGGTAGCATGATGGTTAGCGAGGCTGGTGGAGATTATAGAAAGCGGGAGGGGATGCGACCATGGAGGGACTTAAGTACAAAGAGGAGAATTTTAAAATTGTGATGTGAGTGTAAGTCAGCAATGGAGATGTATTTGGCGGGCTGGGGGGGGGGGGGGGGTGGGTGGTTGAGAGGGGAGGTGTCGGTGGTTGGGGAATCTACTAATCTAGAGACTCAGAATAATCCTGTGGGAACCTGCTAGGGTTCGAATCCCACCCTAGCAGATGACGAAATTTGAATTCAATAGAAATCTGGAATTAAAAGCCTTGTAGTGACCATGAAACCATGGTTAATTTTTGTAAAAACCCATCTGGTTTACTAATGCCTCTTTAGGGAAGGAAAACTGCCATCCTTACTTATCTGGTCCGGCCTACATCTGACTCCAGACCCACAGCAATGTGGCTGTCTCTGAAATGTCCACTGAACAGGAAATCATTCAGTTGAAGGGCAGTTAGGGATGGGCAATAAATGCTGACCCAGCCAATGATGCCCCACACCCCATAAATGATTTTTAAAAAAAAATGCAGGTCGGTGAGTGAAAAGCGCTTAGAATAAGTTAAGATCCAGAGGGTAGAGTTTTAGATAAGAGCAGGTTTATTTAAACTGGATTAGAGCCTGCTGTTTACAGCTTATGAAGCGATTCGGAAGTGAAGGAGCTGTGAAAATGTAGGAAGACATCCACAATATCATTCCCAATCTTCCGGCCAATGACTTGAACTGGGCAACAAGTGAATGTCCAAAGTTGGAGGAATGACCAGCAAGGGGCATGCGGGCGGCAGGTTGTGGTGGGCTGCTCTTGGATGTTGCTTCGGGAGTTGCCTACTGCTTCATGTCGTTGGTGTGCGTAAACTGGACCATCTCGAGGGCAACATGACAGCTCAGAGGCTATCTCTGTTGCTGTGCGGACACATGGATTTGGGCCTGTGTCCGTGGGAGTTTGCACGTTCTCCCCATGGTTGCGTGGGTTTCCTCCGGGTGCTCCGGTTTCCTCCCACATCCCAAAAATGTGCTTTTAGGCTGATTGATTGGGTAACAAATTGTCCCTATATTGGACCTCCCTGATCCTCACACATTAGGCATAGACTAAAATCATGAATAGGTCACTGACCATGGGACGGCGGCGCGGGCTCATTGGGCCGAAGGGCCTGTTTCCCGTGCTGTGTGGTTCTTTGTTCTATGTTCTTTGATAAGAGGACAAAATAAAAACATGTTTAGTGTACAAAGATCAAAGAACAAAGAAAATTACAGCACAGGAACAGGCCCTTCAGCCCTCTAAGTCTGCACCCACTATGCTGCCTGACTTAACTAAAACCCTCTACCCTTCCAGGGACCATGTCCCTCTATTCCCATCTTATTCATGTATGTGTCTAGACGCCCCAAAACTCACTGTTCTATCTGCTTCCACTACCTCCCCCGGCAGCAAGTTCCAGGCACCCACCACCCCCTGAATAAAAAACTTGCCTCGTGCGTCTCCTTTAAACCTTACCCCTTACACCTTAAACTTATGCCCCCTAGTAGTTGGCTCTTCCACTCTGGGAAAAAACTTCTGACCATCCATTCTGTCCATGCGCCTCATAATCTTGTAGAGTTTTATCAGTCGCCCCTCAACCTCCATTGTTCCAGTGAGAAAAAACCAAGTTTCTCCAAACTCTCCTCATAGCTAATGCTCTCCATACCAGGCAACATCCTGATAAATCTTTTCTGTACCCTCTCCAAAGGCTCCACATCCTTCTGGTAGTGTGGCGACCAGAATTGAACACTATATTCCAAGTGAGGCCTAACTAAGGTTCTATAAAGCTGCAACATAAGAACATAAGAAATAGGAGCAGGAGTAGGCCATCTAGCCCTTCGAGCCTGCCCCGCCATTCAATAAGATCATGGCTGATCTGTCGCTGCTCAGTTCCACCTTCCCGCTTTCTCCCCATAACCCTTAATCCCCTCTCTTATCAAAAACCCATCAACCCGTTTCTTAAAAATATTTAGCGAGGCAGCCTCCACCACTTCAACGGGCAGAGAATTCCAGAGATTCACCACCCTTTGAGTGAAGAAGTTCCTCCTCAACTCCGTTCTAAACCGCCTCCCCTTTATCTTGAGGCTGTGCCCCCTAGTCCTACTGTCTTTTTTGAGCGGGAAGAGTCTCTCCACCTCTATCTTATCCATCCCATTAATCATCTTATACGTCTCAATGAGATCTCCCCTCATTCTTCTAAACTCTAACGAGTACAAGCCCAGTTTATTCAGCCTCTCCTCATAGCTCAACCCCATCAACTCCGGTATCAGCCTAGTAAACCTCCTCTGCACTCCCTCCAAGGCCAAAATATCTTTGCGCAGGTGCGGCGCCCAAAACTGCACACAGTACTCCAGCTGCGGCCTCACCAATGCCCTATACAGCTGCAGCAAGACCTCCCTACTTTTATATTCAATCCCCCTCGCTATGAAGGCCAGCATCCCATTAGCCTTCCTGACCACCTGCTGCACCTGCAAGCTGGGTTTTTGCGACTCATGCACAAGGACCTCGAGGTCCCTCTGCACCGTCGCCTGCTGCAGTTTTTCTCCCCGTAAGTAATAGTCCTTCCTACCATTATTCCTACCAAAGTGGACCATCTCACACTTGCCAACATTAAATTCCATTTGCCATTTCCTGGCCCATTCGCCCAGCCTATCTAGATCCTTCTGCAGACTCTCCACACCCTCCGCACAATTTGCCATTTCCTCAATCTTGGTGTCATCAGCAAATTTCGACACCCTACACTCGGTTCCCTCCTCCAGATCATCTATATAAATGGTAAAAAGCTGAGGCCCCAGCACCGACCCCTGGGGCACTCCACTAGTCACCATCCGCCAATCCGAATAGCACCCGTTGACCCCCACTCTCTGCCTCCTATTTGATAACCAATCCTCTAGCCACGCTAACACTATACCCCCAACTCCATGTCCCTCGACCTTCTGCAATAACCTCTTGTGAGGTACTTTGTCAAATGCCTTCTGAAAATCTAGAAAGACCACATCCACCGGCTCTCCTCTATCCACCGCCCTAGACACATCCTCATAGAACTCCAGTAAATTTGTCAGACACGACTTCCCTTTAATGAAACCGTGCTGCGTCTGCTCTATCAAGCAATTCCCTTCAAGATGCCTCGCAATTTCCTCCTTAATGACAGATTCTATCATTTTACCTACCACAGACGTTAAACTAACCGGCCTATAATTCCCTGCCTTTTGCCTGGCACCCTTCTTAAACAACGGCGTAACATTAGCCGTTTTCCAATCATCCGGCACTTCCCCGGAATCCAGCGATGTCTGGAAAATAACCACCAAGGCATCCACTATCACCTCCGCCATTTCTTTCAGAACCCTCGGATGCATTCCATCCGGTCCTGGGGACTTGTCCACAATCAGCCCCTCCAGTCTGTCAAGCACTGCCTCTCTAGTAACAGTAATGTCATTAAGACCCTCCAGTCCTACCACCTTTCCATCGCTAACACCCAGCAAATTATTCACGTCCTCCTCCGTGAAGACGGAAACAAAAAAGTTATTCAATGCCTTAGCCATATCCCCATTCCCTACCACTAGGTCCCCTTTCTCATCCTCTAAAAGACCAACATTCACCCTAGCCAGCCTCTTCCTTTTTATATATTTATAAAAACTCTTGCTATCCTTTTTTATATTAAGCGCTAGCCCAGCTTCATAGTTTCTCCTACCCTTCTTTATCAACTTCTTTGTCAATCTTTGTTGACATTTAAACCTCTTCCAATCCTCTTCTCGCCCACTACTCTTAGCTACTCTAAATTCCTCCGCTTTTAATTTAACACTTTCCTTCACCTCTTTCGTTATCCACGGCTTATTACTTCTCTTCCTACTATCCTTTTTGACCATCGGAATAAATTTCCGCTGAGCACCAAGAAAGATCTCCTTAAAGATCCTCCACTGCTCCTCAACAGACCCTCCCTCCAACGCGCTCCCCCAGTCCACATTCGCCAATTCTTCTCTCATCCTACCATACTCCCCTCTATTCAAACAAAGGACACGTGTCCGGGACCCCACTTTCTCCTTCTCCATCTGCACCAGAAACTCCAGCATACAATGATCACTCTCCCCAAGAGGATCCTTCACCACAAGGTCCCTAATTCTACTGCCTCATTACATAGCACCAGATCCAACTTAGCTCGCTCCCTCGTTGGCTCCAACACACACTGTTCGAGGAAACTATCCCGGCAGCATTCCAAGAACTCCTCCTCGAGCCCACCGCGTCCAACATGGGTCGACCAATCGATATGCAGATTGAAATCCCCCATAACTACGGCCGTCCCATTCCTGCACGCCGCACTTATTTGCGTGTTAACAGCCCACCCCACCTCCAGATAATTATTTGGGGGCCTATAGACGAAACCCACCAGCGTCTTCCTCCCTTTGCTGTTCCTAATCTCCACCCACAACGATTCCACTTTCTGCTCCTTGGCTCCAATATCATCCCTTGCTACCACCCTGATGCTATCCTTAATCAGCAGAGCTACGCCCCCCCCCTTTTCCCTCCTGCCTATCCTTCCTAAACACTTGATAGCCCTGTACAGTCAGCTCCCAGTCCCTGTCACCCTGCAGCCACGTCTCTGTAATGGTCACCAGATCATGTCCATTTGTGTCGATCTGCGCCACCAGCTCATCCACTTTATTCCGAATGCTTCGTGCATTCAGATACAGCGCTTTCATCCCAGCCTTCACCTGGACCCTATTTGCCTTAACGCCACCAACCATACTCATGCCCCCTACTCCCTCTATTATTGGGACATCCTCAGCCTCTTCCCTTACCTGTACCCTCTCCTTAACTTTAGACCTCGTAACATCACCTACCCTCACACCCCCCGCCAGCACTCTGGTCCCAGCACGGTTCAGACCAACCCCATCCCGCCCGAACAGGTCCCACCTACCCCAATACTGGTGCCAATGCCCCATAAATTCAAACCCATTCCTCCCACACCAATCCCTGAGCCACCCATTCACTTCCTTAATCCTGTCAACCCTATGCCCGTCTGCACTCGGTTCAGGCAGTAGCCCAGAGATAACCACCTTGTCGGTTCTACTTTTTAATTCCATTCCCAGCTTTTCATACTCCCTTCCCAGATCCTCAGTCCGCATTTTGCCTACGTCATTGGCACCCACATGTACCACAATGACCGGATTCTCACCCACCCACTCCAGGTTCCTCTGCAGCCCAGCTGCGACATCCCGTACCCGAGCACCAGGCAGACAACACACCCTTCTGTGCACTTTGTCATTGTGACAAAGGACAGTGTCAATACCCTTCACCCCACTATCCCCAATCACTACTACATTCCTTTTCCCCTTCTCTTTGCCTATGTCCTGCTGCATCACTGTACCGTGTGCAGTTTGCTCACCAACCTCACCTGCCTCGTTCTCGTCCAGCCTGGAAGCAAGAACCTCAAACCTGTTATGCAGATTAAGAGGCTGAGGCCTCCGCTCCCCACCCTCCTTCCTCCGCTCCTCAGCCCCCTTCCTCCTCCCAGCAGCCCCCTCTTGTCCCTGACCCTTAGAGTTAGCCAGTCTAGGGGGGGTGGATGTCACTTGCACCCCATTGACAATGGCACCCTCTCTCCCCCTGATGAGCCTCAGTGTCTGTAGCTCAGAGGCCAGATCATTTACCCTGAGCTGGAGCTCCTCCAGCAACCTGCACTTACTACAGACATGGTCACTGGGATGGACCCTGGGGTCCACCAGTTCCCACATCATACAGAAACCACACATCACATGCCCCTCCATTATTCACTGTAGTGTTTTGAAAAAAAATTTTTTTTTTCCTTGTTTTTCAAACGAACTCACCTGTCCTTTTTTCCTTCCAGCCCTTTTTGATATTAAGCCCTAATAAATAGCTCACTCTGCTTCCCACTCACTCCACTGCAAACCCAGTGTTACAGCTGATGAAGGCAAGCATGCCGTATACCTTCTTGACTATCTTCTCCACCTACATTGCCACTTTCAGTGACCTGTGTACCTGTACACCCAGATCCCTTTGCCTATCAATACTCTTAAGGATTCTGCCATTTACTGTAAATTTCCTATCCCTTCCAAAATGCATTATCTCACATTTGTCTGGATTAAACTCCATCTGCCATCTCTCTGCCCAAGCCTCCAACTGATCTATATCCTGCTGTAACCTCTGATGTACAAAGTTCTGGATAAAAGTAGCAGCAATGAGTTTTGACTTAAGTCTTATCCACCCCAAGGGTACGTTGCCAGAACATTTCCCTTATTCCTTTAGGGGATGTGGGCATCACTCATCCCTAATTACTCCTGAACTGAGTGGGTCACTCGGCCATTTCAGAGTCAATCACATTGCTGTGGATCTGGGGTCGCGTGTGGGCCAGACTGGGCAAGGATGGGCTTCTTACCACAATCGATAATCGTTGTCATGGACATCATTACTGAGACTAACTTCCAGTTTCAGGTTTATCCATTCAAAACAGGACGGCACGTGACTCAGTGGTTAGCACCGCTGCCTCACAGCACCAGGGTTTGATCCCCGGCTTGGGTCACTGTCTTTCTGGAGTTTGCACATTTGCCCCGTGTCTGCGCGGGTTTTCTCTGGATGCTTTGGTTTCCTCCCACAGCCCAAAAGGTGTGCGGGTTAGTTGGATTGGCCAGGCTAAATTGGCTCTTAGTGTCAAGAGGATTAGTAAGAGATGGGGGTTACAGGGATGGGACCCGGGTGGGATTGTTGTCGCTCAATGAGCTGGTTGGCCTCCTTCTGCACTGCAGGGATTCTCTGTGCCTATGAATCCAAATTCCACCAGCTACCTTGTTGGGATTTGAACCCCTGTCCCCAGAACATTTCTTCAGTTTTGGGTCAAATTCCTTGAACTCTATTCCTAACCGGGGTGTACTTCCAACGTTTAACGTTGAGGGGCCATGGGAGGGTGGCATTGCCAGGGGTTGATGTGAGGGGGTCATATAGCGGGTGAATACATTTGTGGCTGTGTGCATAGATACAGCTAAAGACGGGTTTACATGAGATTTCTGTGTTCACACCTATTTCACAGCAATAAAGGGCCATTATGAGAATGTTGGTGTTCCTCATGCCCTGGAGTTAAACTGAATCTGCCCATTGCACCAGTTTGCCCATGTCCCCCTGACAGGCAGTGACCTGAGGCTGAGACCTGAGGACACCAGGAGTTCCGCGCCTCAAAAGGTTTGGGAAACCCTGGTTGATATCAACCCAAGATCAGTCAAAAATGCATGGGGGGAGCTGGTATGTGTGTCCAGTACCATAGAATCCCTACAGTGCAGAAGGGAGCCATTTGGCCCATCGAACCTGCGCTGGCCACAACCCCATCCAGGTCCTATCCCCGTAACCCCATACGTTTATCCTAGCTGGTCCCCCTGACACTAGGGGTCAATTTAGCATGGCCAATCCACCTAACCCGCACATCTTTGGGATCAAAGGTTATGGGGAGAAAGCAGGATTGGGCTTTTGAGTTGGATGATTAGCCACCGTTGTGATGAATGGCGGAGCAGGCTTGAAGGGCTAAATGGCCTCCGCCTGCTCCTATCCTCTGTGTTTCTATTTTTGAAGTGTGGAAGAAAACCAGAGCACCTGGAGGAAACCCACGCAGACATGGGGAGAATGTGCAAACTTTGTTCAGGCCAGAATTGTACCCGGGCCCCTGGTGCTGTAAGGCCTCAGTGCTAAACTACTATACCATCTAAATTCATGGTGGCACGGTAGTTAGCACTGCTGCCTCACAGTGCCAGGGACGCGGGTTCAATCCCAGCCTCAGGTCACTGCCTGTCAGGGGGACATGGGCAAGCTGGTGCAATGGGCAGATTCAGTTAAATACAGACGGGCCACACAGTGGCACAGTGGTTAGCACTGCCGCCTCAAAGGACCAGGGGCCCAGGCTTAATTCCGGCCTTGGGTCACTGCCTGTGTGGAGTTTGCACATTCTCCCTGTGTCTGCATGGGTTTCTCTGAGTGCTCCAGTTTCCTCTCGCAGCCCAAAGATGTGCGGGTTAGGTTGACTGGCCGTGCTAGGTGGCATGAGCTTATGGATGCTGATTGGGAGAACTTGGCTGGTTGGTGTAACAAATTGTCCCTAAATTATTCTCCCCTCAATCTGGTTCCCAATGTGGGTGCCATCAGCAGGGTGGAAGAGGAAAAGCACAATGTTAAAATGGCAGCACGGGCTCGTTGGGCCGAAGGGCCTGTTTCCTGTGCTGTGTTCTTCTTTGTTCTAAATTGACCCTAGTGTTAGGGGAGTAGCAGGGCAAACGCGTGGGGTTGCGGGAATAGGGCCTGAGTGGGATTGTACACACTCGATGGGCCAAATGACCTCCTTTTACACTGTAGGATTCTGAGTCTATGATTTTGGCTCCCAAATGTTGGGCTAAAGGATGATTTAACACTGGAGCTCACACTTCATTAACTTGCCCCCAGTCCAAAGACAACACTTTTACCACCTACCGTTTCATTGACTTGAGCAAGGGGCTGGGAGACAGGTTAGTCAGCCAAGCAACAGGACGTCTGCTTCAATGAGCTGTACTTTCAGAACTCAACACTTTGAGGTCTTCCGATCTATTTTATTGGCTTTGCCTACATCACTTCTTTCTTTTGCAGCAGATGATTTCGGTGTCTGGAAAGTTACTTGAGGGTTTGACATATATAATTATTTTCACCCTCCAGTAAAGCTCCTTGTAAAACTGATCAAAACACAGTCAGCGCCTGCAGCAACCCGCTATTTACTTTCTGTTTTCCCTTCCTTGTTCCTGGAAAAAAATAAAACGTTGTTTGGACAGATCGATGACTCGGGAACAATGTTCAGACTCAAGTAGTAATTTTTGCACCCATTTATTATTTTCTTGATTGAATCTTTTTAATTCAGTGTGCGGAGCGAACAGGAAACAGAAATAGATTTCCTCAAATAGATTTTAACTGTCACCACTACAGCTTTGCTGGAGGCATTGTGAGGGGGGGGGGGGTTGGGGGGGGGGAGGTCGGATGGTGCGGGGGGGGAGGGGGTGGGGTGGTGGGGGTGAGGGGTAGGGAGTGCTGCCGAGGGGGGCTGGCAGGGAGAACTAATCCTGTTTGTGACTGAGCTCCACTTTCCCCTGTGAGCAATTTACCCCGATCATCTTTGAATTGTGTTGCCCCTTCATCTGGTCTGTCTACAATAACCCTTTATAAGACCCTTGCCAGACACCATTTGGAGTACTGTGTGCAGTTCTGGTCGCCTCGTTACAGGAAGGGTGTGGAAGCTATTGAAAGGGTGCAGAGGAGATTTACAAGGATGTTGCCTGGACTGGGAGGCATGCCTCATGAAGTTAGGTTGAGGGAGCTGGGACTCTTTTCCCTGGAGAGACGAAGGTTGAGAGGCGACCTGATAGAGGTTTATAAAATGTTGAGAGGAATAGTTAGGGTGGATTCTCAGAGGCTATTTCCCAGGGCTGAAATGGTTGCTATGAGAGGACACAGGTTTAAGGTGCTAGGAAGCAAGTGTAGAGATGTTAGGGGAAAGTTTTTCACTCAGAGGGTGGTGAGTGAGTGGAATTGGCTGCTGTCGGTGGTGGTAGAGGCGAACTCGCTGGGGTCTTTTAAAAGACATGTGGGTGAGTATATGGGATTTAATGGGATTGGGAGTTACAAATAGTTCTATGGCTTGGTAGGTATAGATGTGATTGGCGCAACTTGTGGGCCGAAGGGCCTATTTGTGCTGTAGTGTTCTGTGTTCTATGTGGAGTTGTCGGCATTGGACTGGGGGGAGGTGGGCACAGTAAGTAGTCTCACAACACCAGGTTAAAGTCCAATGGGTTTATTTGGTAGCATGAGCTTTTGGAGCATTGTCCCTTCATCACTCCAAAGGCTCGTGCTACCAAATAAACCAGTAGGACTTTAACCTGGTGTTGTGAGACTACTTACTGTACAATGTGCCAAAGTCTGCGAGGGACGGTTGTCATCCCTTCTGTTTCAGGGATAGGGAGAGACAAGTGATTATAACTTGCGAGGACCACAGAATCCCTACTGCAAAAGAGGCCATTCAGCCCATCGAGTCTGCACTGACTCTCTGTCGAAATACCTTACCCAGACCCTCTCCCCCACTCTATCCATATAACCCCACACACTTACAATAGCTGAGGAGCAAAGAAAATTACAGCACAGGAACAGGCCCTTTGACCGTCCAAACCTATACCCACCATGCTGTTCAATTGAACTGAAACCCTCTACTCTTCCTGGGACCAGATCCCTCTATTCCTATCCTATTCATGTATTTGTCCATATGTCCCTTAAAACTCTATTCTGTATCCGATTCCACCACCTCGCTGGCAACGAGTTCCAGGCACCCACCACCCTTTGTGTAGAAAACTTGCCTCGTACATCTCCTTTAAACCTTGCCCCTCGCACCTTAAACCTGTGCCCCCCTAGTAATTGACTCTTCCACCCTGGGAAAAAAGCTTCTGACTATCCACTCTGTCCATGCCCCTCATAATCTTGTAGGCACCTATCAGGTCTCCTCTCAATCTCTGTCGCTCCAGTGAGAGCAAAGCTTCTTGACTACCTTCGCCATCTGTGTTGCCACTTTCAGTGGCCTGAATACCTGTACATCCAGGTCCCTCTGCCTCTTAAGGGTTCTGCCATTTACTGTATATTTCCTCTCTGTATTAGACCTTCAAAAATGCATTACCTCACATTTGTCCAGATTAAACCCCTGCCATCTCTTCGCCCAAGTCTCCAACCGATCCATATCCTGTTGTATCCTCTGATGGTCCTCATCACTATCTGCAAATCCACCAACCTTTGTGTTGCCCACAAACTTGCCAGTTATATTTTCCTCCAAATTATTTATATATATTACAAACAGCAAAGATCCCAAGGTCGCTGGGGAACACCACTTGTCACAGCCCTCCATTCAGAAATGCACCTTTCCTACCCTCTGTCTTCTTTGACTGAGTCAGTTTTGTATCCACCTTGCCAGCTCACCTCTGACCCCATGCAACTTCACCTTCTGCACCAGTCTGCCATGAGGGACCTTGTCAAAGGCCTTACTGAAGTCCATGTAGACAACATCCACCGCCCTACCCTCATCAATCAACTTCATCACTTCATTGAAAAATTCAATCAAGTTAGTGAGACACGACCTCCCCTTCACAAAATCATGTTGCCTCTCACCAATACGCCTACTTATTTCCAAGTGGGCGTAAATCCTGTTTCAAAGAATCCTCTCTACCGCTGACGTAAGGTTCACCAGCTGTAATTACCTGGATTATTTTTGTTACTCTTCTTAAACAAAGAATCTAAATAGGCCAATCCACCTAACCTGCCAATGCCCTTAACCTACACATCTTGGGACACTAAGGGGCAATTTAGCATGGCCAGTCCATCAAACCCACACACATTTGGAGTGTGGGAGAAAACCTGAGTACCCGGAGGAAACCCACGCAGGCATGGGGAGAATGTGCTAACTCCAAACAGTCACCCAAGACCGGAATTGAACCTGGGTTCCTGGCACTGTGAGGCAGCAGTGCTAACACCTCTGCCACAGTGCCACCCGATGGCATCTCTCCCACTCTTGCTGCCCACCATCATCATGTTGGATAATCTGCCTTGTGAATGATCTCCTTAGAACCATAGAGCCAGAGAATCCTGACGGTGCAGAGGAATGTGAATCTTTGGGATTCTCCTCTCAGAGGGTTACCACAGAACCATTGAGAATCACAGCTCAGAAACAGGCCTTTTGGCCCTTCTTGTCTGTGCTGAACCATTTTTCTGCCTAGTCCCACTGACCATATCCCTCCACACCCCCTCTCATCCATGGACTCCTCCATTTTTCTTAATTGTTAAAAGTGACCCCCCCCCCGCCCGCAATACTCCCTTTAAACTTTTCTCCTTTCACCTTTAACTTTACAGGGCCCTTGTCAGGCCTCATTTGGAGTACTGTGCGCAGTTCTGGTCGCCTCACTATAGGAAAGACGTAGAAGCTATTGAAAGGGTGCAGAGGAGATTTACAAGGATGTTGCCTGGACTGGGAGGCATGCCTTATGAAGTTAGGTTGAGGGAGCTGGGACTCTTTTCCCTAGAGAGGCGAAGGTTGAGAGGCGACCTGATAGAAGTTTATAAAATGTTGAGAGGAATAGATAGGGTGGACTCTCAGAGGCTATTTCCCCGGGTTGAAATGGTTGCTACGAGAGGACACAGATTTAAGGTGCGGGGAGGGAAGTACAGAGGTGATGTTAGGGGTAATTTTTTCACTCAGAGGGTGGTGAGTGAATGGAATCGGCTGCCGTCATCGGTGGTGGAGGTGAACTCGCTGGGGTCTTTTAAAAGACTTCTGGATGAGTATATGGGGTTTAATGGGATTGGGGGTTATAGATAGGTCTATAGATTGGTGGGGTTGATGTGATTGGCGCAACTCGAGGGCCGAAGGGCCTGTTTGTGCTGTAATGTTCTATGTTCTATGTTCTATAACCCATGCCCTCTGGTTTTTTTTCTCCCCTAGCCTCAGTGGAAAAAGCCTGCTTGCATTCACTCTGTCTGGACCCAGTGGATACTCAGTCTTTGAATATATTTAAGGATGTGAGATAGACAGGATTTTGGTTTCTCAGGGAATTAAAGGATGTGAGGAATGGGCGAGATCAGCCATGATTGTATTAAATGGCAGAGTGGACTAAGTAGATGGGACAAGCCCCTCATCCATTCCCCTTGCTTGTTCCAAACACCAATTCAAATTCAAGCTGAATCCAATTCACGGTCCCTAGAAGAAAGACAAGCAAGATCCAAGCTGACAGGATAAGGGATTGCATCCTGGACCTGACACCTGACCTTGTGAAGCGAGTTCTTCCACGTGACTTCCTGTGACTGACCAAGTCACACTTCTGAGCTTCAGCAGCTGGGAGAGGTTGTGTTTCTGAGCCTGGTCCCTCAACATGTCAGGTCACGTGTTCAACCAAGTCATCCAATTGGATTATCGACCCAAAAGGATGGCACGGTGGCACAGTGGTCAGCACCTGCTGTCTCACAGCGCCAGGGACCCGGGTTCGATTCACCACACATCCTGAAGGGCAACGAGGGATGGGTAATAAATGCTGTCCCAGTCAGTGATAGGCCTGAATGAATAAAACCAAAAAAATTTTCAACGGAATTGGTAGGGCTCAAAGTCACAAACTGGGAATATCCTGCCAGGGCGGCACGGTAGCACAGTGGTTAGCACTGCTGCTTCACAGCTCCAGGGTCCTGGGTTCGATTCCCGGCTCGGGTCACTGCCCGTGTGGAGTTTGCACATTCTCCTCGTGTCTGCGTGGGTTTTCTCCGGGTGCTCCGGTTTCCTCCCACAGTCCAAAGATGTGCGGGTTAGGTTCATTGGCTATGCTAAAAAATTGCCCCTTAGTGTCCCGGGATGTGTAGGTTAGAGGGATTAGCAGGTAAAATGTGTAGGGATATGGGGATAGGGTCTGGGTGGGATTGTGTTCGGTGCAGACTCGATGGGCCGAAGGGCCTGTTTCTGCACTGTAGGGTTCTATGTCTAATATTCAGAAAATGCTTAGTTGGCACAGGACTGAGAGAGTGGGAAAGAGAGAGAGAGGGAGGAAAAAAAGCCTGGAAACCAATGAGAATGTGGTTGGACAAATTGGGGGATGTACAGGTTTTGCTGGCGATGCTGTGTAGAGCCATGAGTGCATGCCTGGCTGCTGTCTGTCTAATGTCACGCAGGTCGAATGCCAGGCAATGGCAGCAGGAAGAAAGGCAAGCGCAACAGCAGATTTTGAGGCTGTCAGTAAACTGCGGATGAAGCATATGTAAAACAGACCCGGGTTTCGGATGGTCCCAGAGGAGTTCTGGAGCCTTTAGTATTCGGTCTGTTTGAATCTGCATTGATTTTCATTCAAATGCACACTGTGTCCCATCATCGTACAAGCATTTACTGTGGCAACGCGCTTTCAAAGATCACCAGGCATCTTAAAAAGCTCCAAAATAAAAGTAAAACACTGCAGGTGCTGGAAACCTGAGGTAAATGCAGAAACTGCTGGGAAAACTCAACAACATTAAAATAAAGTTAATTTATTCGTCACAAGTAAGGTTTACATTAACACTGCAATGAAGTTACTGCGGAAATCCCCTAGTCGCCACACTGCGGTGCCTGTTCGGGTTACACTGAGGGAGAATTTAGCCTGGTCAATGCACCCTAACCCGCACGTCTTTCGGACCGTGGGTGGAAACTGGAGCCCCCCGGAGGGAACCCACGCAGACACGGGGAGAACGTGCAGACTCCGCACAGACAGTGACCCGAGCCGGGAATCGAACCTGGGCTCCTGGCGCTGTGAGGCAGCAATGCTAACCCACTGTGCCACCCCTAGTATCTGTGGAGGGTAAAATGGAGTTAACGTTTCGAGCCCACTTCACTCTCTTATAGAAAGAATACTTCATCGGCTGCGAAACATTTTGGGACAACATCAGAAAATTCTGTAAAAGCACAGCCAGACCAGCAGCATCATCCGTGAAGAGAGAAACAGAGTTAATGGCCGGAATTTTACCAGCGCTCCTGCCCTGATTCCGGGGGAGGGCGAGCATCGGAGAAATGGCATTCTCCATTGGCCTTGGGTGGGAACGTACAAATCTCGAGATGACATGTTGGTAAAATTCCGCCCAATGTCCCGTGTCCCTCTAAGCCTTCCGCAGAGTCCTGAACAAGAGTCAAAGGAGCGATATGATTAGGACTGGAGAATCCAGAGCTGGCCACCGTGCAGGAGGGAATAGATTTGATTGAGGCGTTTGAAATCATGGGGGGGATCTGGGCAGAGTCGAAAGGGAGAAACTTTTCCCATTGGCGGAAGGAGCACGCCCATTTTAGGTGATTGGTGAAGAAAGCAGCAGTGACTTGAGGTGAGAATGTTTTCTGCATTATGTTGTTAGGACCCAGCACGTATGATCCAAATGGAGGCAAATTCAATCATGGCCTTCAAAAGGGAATTGGATGAACCCATGGAGATTTTTTTGATTTGATTTGATTTGGTTTATCATTAAGTTGTGATACAGTGAAAAGTATTGCTTCTTGCACACAAAATCATACCACTCATAGATTACATGGGGGAGAAGGAAAGGAGAGGGTGCAGAATGTAGTTTTACAGTCATGGCCAGGGTGTAGAGAAAGATCAACTTAGGGCAAAGTATTCTATTCAAAAGTCTGACAGCAGCAGAGAGGAAGCTGCTCTTAAGTCTGTTGGTACATGACTTTTGTATCTTTTTCCCAACAGAAGAAGGTGAAAGACAAAACGTCCGGGATGTGTGGGGTCCTTAATTATGCTGGCTGCTTTGCCGAGGCAGCGGGAAGTGTAGACAGAGTCAAGGGATGGGAGGCTGGTTTGAGTGATGGATTGGCTATAATTACAACCCTTTGTAGTTTCTTGCAGTCTTGGACAGACCAGGAGCCCATATCAAGCTGTGATACATCTGGAAAGAATGCTTTCTATGGTGCATCTGTAAAATTTGGTTAGAGTCATAGCTGACATGATGAGTTCCTTTAGTCTCCTGAGGAAATAGAAGTGTTGGTGGGCTTTCTTCACTATAGCGTCGGCATGGGAGGGACCAGGACAGGTCGTTGGTGATCTGGACACCTAGAAACATGAAGCTCTCAATTGTTTCCACTTCATCTCTGTTACTGTAGACAGGGGCATGTCCTCTGTTACGCTTCCTGAGGTTGATGACAATTTTCTTCATATTACTGACATTGAGGGAGAGATTAATGTCATCGCACCAGTTCGCTAGATTCCCTATCTCATTCCTGTACTCTGTCTTCTCACTGTTTGAGATCTGACCCACTATGGTGGCGTCATCAACAAACTTAAAAATGGAGTTGAAGGTGTGTAAGGAGTATTGTAATGGGCTAGACTTTTGGGGCACCGGTGTTGAGGATGATTGTAGAGGAGGTCTTGTTGCCTATCCTTACTGATAGTGGTCTGTGAGTGAGGAAATTCAGGATCCAGATGGAGGAGTTGAGGCCCAGATCTCAGAGTTTGGACCTGTGGCCACAGGTTCTGCTGACATTATTTATCCAAACACTAAGGGGCGATTTGGCATGGCCAATCAACCCAACCTGCACCCTTGGTCTATGAGAGGAAACCGGAGGAAACCCACGCAGGCATGGGGAAAATGTGCAAATTCCACACAGTCACCCAAGGCTGGAATTGAACCCAGGTCCCTGGCACTGTGAGGCAGCAGTGCTAACAACTGTGCCACAGCGCCACCCGAAATCATGAAGAACATAAATATTATTATTATCCAAAGATTCCACGGTTGAGTATAGGGCCAGGGAGATGGTGCCTGCTGTGGACACAAAAAGGCAAATAGTGGGGAATGGCTGGGGAATGGGATGAGCCAAATTTCTCTTGCAGTGAGAACAGATTGGATGGGCTGAATGGCCTCCCTCGGTGCTGTAGCCATTCAGTGAATCAATGAATGGGTTATTGAAGATATCCCTGATCTCGAGAGAGCAGAACTGGAATCAAAATATTTCTCAACGTTGAATGCTCTGCAAAGCACAGATGGTGAAGCAATAAACAGATGGGAGAGTGTGGGTGGGGAACCAAATGACAAGATGAATGTCCTTCACTCCTGGGGATTTTCACCCAGTCCCAGGGACATCAGCCACCCGCGTTCCTGAAGCTTGTTCTTTCAACAAAACCCTTCTGAGGTCGATGTTTTTGCAAGAGAATAAATATCATGCAGAAAGCGTGTCCTGAGACAGGAGCACGTTGATGCAAGCTAACGGTGAATGGATCCAAGGTTCAAGTGACATTCCGAAGACTGCCTGGGGAAGCTTGGATATTCCAACTTTTAGTACAGCCAATTGGAGGGAGGATTCTTTCAACTTCATCCTTTCAACTGATAGATTGAGATGTAGTCTTGATATGCACCATTCCATGGGCAGGCAATGAGTGGAGTAAAGGGACAATTTTGGGGATTAACTCCGTTGGAGTAGGTTCAGTAAGACGCCTCACATCACCAGGTTAAAGTCCAACAGGTTTATTTGTTATTACGAGCTTGCGGAGCGCTGCTCCTTCATCACCTCAACCTGGTGTAGTGAGACTTCTTACTGTGCCCACCTCAATCCAACGCCTCAATGGCATCTCCACATCCTGGAGTAGGTTTAGATGTTTCATCTTTCAGATGGCCACCTCGTATCAGGCCTCCGTCCAATGGCAATGAGGATCCTTACAGCCTGGATCAAGCTCCCTCAGCTGAGCGAGGCAGCAGAGCGTGAGACAGCTCTGTTCCCTTGAGAATTCCCATGTCCCTCCACCACTTGATCTGCTTGAGAGGAATATATCCTCTCATGAAGAGGGCACGGTCTTGTGGAACCCAAGGCGGAGAGCAATTCTCCCCTCGCCACAGCCTCCACTGGAATGCCAGTCATCCTCACCCCCCCCCCCCCCCGCAATAACACCTTCCTCCTCCTACCACTTCCATCCGGGCCCCACCTCTCAGGTGTGTAGCCTGAACCTCATCCACCTCGAAGGCTGTGGCTTCTTGCTGAGGGCTGATTCTTTTCCAATGAATTCATTTTCGGGATGTGGGAATTCTATTGCCCAACTCGGATCGCCCTTGGAAAGATGGTGGTGAGACATTCTTTTCAACCTTCACGTGCTGAAGGCACAAAACAGCTCAACGTTCTCATAGAATAGGAATAATGGTAGGAAGGACTATTACTTATGTGGCGAAAAACTGCAGCAGGCGACGGTGCAGAGGGACCTCGGGGTCCTTGTGCATGAGTCGCAAAAACCCAGCTTGCAGGTGCAGCAGGTGGTCAGGAAGGCGAATGGGATGCTGGCCTTCATAGCGAGGGGGATTGAATATAAAAGTAGGGAGGTCTTGCTGCAGCTGTATAGGGCATTGGTGAGGCCGCAGCTGGAGTACTGTGTGCAGTTTTGGTCGCTGCACTTACGCAAGGATATTTTGGCCTTGGACAGAGTGCAGAGGAGGTTTACTAGACTGATACCGGAGTTGAGGGGGTTGAGCTATGAGGAGAGGCTGAATAAACTAGGCTTGTACTCGTTAGAGTTTAGAAGAATGAGGGGAGATCTCATTGAGACGTATAAGATGATGAATGGGATGGATAGGATAGAGGTGGAGAGGCTCTTCCCGCTCAGAAAGGACAGTAGGACTAGGGGGCACAGACTCAAGATAAAGGGGGGGGCGGTTTAGAACGGAGTTGAGGAGGAACTTCTTCACTCAAAGGGTGGTGAATCTCTGGAATTCTCTGCCCGTTGAAGTGGTGGAGGCTGCCTCGCTAAATATTTTTAAGAAACGGGTTGATGGGTTTTTGATAAGAGAAGGGATTAAGGGTTATGGGGAGAGGGCGGGAAGGTGGAGCTGAGCCACGACAGATCAGCCATGATCTTATTGAATGGCGGGGCAGGCTCGAAGGGCCAGATGGCCTACTCCTGCTCCTATTTCTTATGTTCTTAGAATGATAGCATCCTACAGCACAGATGGAGGCCATTCAGTCCATTGTGTCTGTACCAGCCACAATCCCACCCAGGCCCTATCCCTGTAACCCCATGCGTTTAGCTTAGCCAGCCCATCTGACACTCAGGGTCAATTTAACATGAGCGATCCACCTAACCTGTACATCTTTGGACTATGGGAGGAAACCGGAGCACCCAGAGGCGGTGACCCGAGGCTGGATTTGAACCCGGGTCCCTGGCGCTGTGAGGCAGCAGTGCTAACCACTGTGCCACCGTGCTGCCCTATGAGACTACCCGTAATCTCCTCTATTGCAAGTCAGGAGCCCTTCCACTAGCCATTCCACAGCCACAAGGGTAACACAGTGCAGGAATCTGCATGATGCTAAGGCACTAAAGATTGCACAGGGGTAAATATTTGGGCATCGTTTGGAATATAGGAAATGCTATTGGGAGATTATGTTGTGAAATGATTGTCGAGGGTGGATTTCCAGGAGAATATTGAGATGCTCTATAACAGAAGGATGTTGATTTGGGAGGGAGGGGGTTGCGGAGCAGGCCTGGTCTGGAGGTTTTGTCATGAGGAGGGGCATGCGGGCGGCAGGTTGTGGTGGGCTGCTCTTGGATGTTGCTTCGGGAGTTGCCTACTGCTTCATGTCGTTGGTGTGCGTAAACTGGACCATCTCGAGGGCAACATGACAGCTCAGAGACTATCTCTGTTGCTGTGCGGACACATGGAGTTGGGCCTGTGTCCGTGGGAGTTTGCGCGTTCTTCCCGTGGTTGCGTGGGTTTCCTCCGGGTGCTCCGGTTTCCTCCCACATCCCAAAAATGTGCTTTTAGGCTGATTGATTGGGTAACAAATTGTCCCTATATTGGACCTCCCTGATCCTCGCACATTAGGCATAGACTAAAATCATGAATAGGTCACTGACCATGGGACGGCGGCGCGGGCTCGTTGGGCTGAAGGGCCTGTTTCCTATGCTGTGTTGTTCTTTGTTCTTTGTTCTTTGAGAAGGTCCCACCAAAGCCTCCAGGCTTTTGCTAACATGAGGAACCCGCAGTAGTGAGTCATCATCGTCAGGACTGGAAGATCCTGCCGGTGAGATGGGCTGGAAAATCTCACTCGTTAACTCTGCTTCTCTCTCCACAAATACTCCCAGCTTCTGCAGCACATTTTTGACTGCTTTTTCAGAATGGTCAATTGCTGAGTTGATAAAATAGCTCCAGTTGATCACGAGCTGGCCCCTGGAGGTATCTGAGCAGTTGGAAAGCGATCAAAGGCTAATACCTCATACCTCCTGGAACGTAACACTTCTTTCATTACATCGACATTCCAGCAAGCAAACACATTGCTTAGACAATGCCTGTCCCCAGCCAGCTGTGGAAAAAGGCAGCTGTTTATCACTCTCAGTGTCCCACGTGGTGCTTGCGGTCCTGCTGTTACCTGTTTCAAATCGCAATGGGTTTCAATCAGGGAGTGGCCTTGCTGTCTGAATGACCCAACCTAAAACCCTACCCTGTCACATGACCGAGACTCGAGCTGTCTGAAGTCCTTTAATGATGCAACTTTCGAATTTTATCTTCAGTCGCTGTTTGACCTCAGAAGAGAAGCAGGGCTCTAGCCTGCCCCTGTCTACCATTCACCATTGGACAGGTAGGAGCAGAAAGAGCTCTGCCTGGCCCTCAAGTACACTGTGAACCATTGCAACATTGGAACTTCCATATCTGTGTCTATAATAACTAAATCATCTTGATGTGCCTTCACCTCGTTGGAGTTTAGAAGGACGAGGGGGGATCTTATAGAGACTTTTCCCTGGAGAGGCGAAGGTTGAGAGGCGACCTGATAGAAGTTTATAAAATGTTGAGAGGAATAGATAGGGTGGACTCTCAGAGGCTATTTCCCCGGGTTGAAATGGTCGCTACGAGAGGACACAGATTTAAGGTGCGGGGAGGGAAGTACAGAGGTGATGTTAGGGGTAAGTTTTTCACTCAGAGGGTGGTGAGTGAATGGAATAGGCTGCCATCATCGGTGGTGGAGGCGAACTCGCTGGGGTCTTTTAAAAGACTTCTGGATGAGTATATGGGGTTTAATGGGATTGGGGGTTATAGATAGGTCTATAGATTGGTGGGGTTGATGTGATCGGCGCAACTCGAGGGCCGAAGGGCCTGTTTGTGCTGTAATGTTCTATGTTCTATGTTCTATGTATAAGATAATGAAAGGGATGGATAGGGTAGAGGTAGAGAGATTCTTCCCGCTTAGAAAGGACAGCAGGACTAGAGGGCACAGCCTCAAGATAACGGGTGTCTGACAGACAAGGGAATTAAGGGTTACAGGGAGGAAGCGGGAAAGTAGAACTGAGCCACGACAGATCAGCCATGATCTTATTGAATGGCGGGGCAGGCTCGAAGGGCCAGATGGCCTACTCCTGCTCCTATTTCTTACGTTCTTATTCCCAGAAACTCAACTAATATTCTGGGAAATCCGGGTTCGAATCCCACCACACTAGTTGGTGGAATCTGAATGCAATAAAAAAATATCTGGAATGAAGAATGTACTGATGACCACAGAACCATTGTCAGAAAAACCCACCAGGGTCACTAATGTCCTTTAGGGAAGGGGAAATCTGCCGTCCTTACCCGGTCTGGCCTACACGTGACTCCAGACCCACAGCAATGGGGTTGACTCTCAAGTGCTCTCAGATTTGGCCCAGCAAACCACTCAGTTCAAGGGTAACTTAGGGAGGGGCAATAAATATTGGCCAACCGGTGACACCCACGTCCCACGAATGAATGAAAAATGATCCCAATCGCGCGGCTGGATCCAAAAAGCTGAGAAGCACAATGATTGACAGGGTGGTGAAGTTTGGTGTGAGCGCAAATGGTAAAAACTGGTGAGCTCACTGATAGCCGAACCTATAAGAAAAATATACGCCCTCCAATAGACATATTTCAATTGTTACCGTTCATCTGCCAACACCAAAAATGCAAATCAAGCTTCCCACATCAGCGAAGAATTTATAATTAATGATTTATTTTCTCTCCAAATGTCAAAGTAGGTGACATTTTGCCAGACGATAGAATGTAAAGTGTTTCATTAAAACCCATTATTTCCTGATGTTTGTGTGTACACAGAACACACAGAGTGTGGTATAACATTCAGGAGATAAATTTAATGGTATGATTGCAACCGATAGATGCCTGAGGATCAGTGAGATTCACCGTTCTGCGCAGAAACAGATCAGCGTTTACCCCCTGGTGAATGGAGGTTTTGGTCACCTGTCCTTGCATCTCCTTGTATGGCCTGGTGAATATGGTTCTGAAGCAAAGCTCCTGCCACAGAAGCTTTGCAGCGTGGCTGCACGGTGGCACAGTGGTTAGCACTGCTGCCTCACAGCGCCCGGGTTCGATTCCCGGCTTGGGTCACTCCCTGTGCAGAGTCTGCACATTCTCCCCGTGTCTGACAGGGACCAAGGCCAAAATTGAACTCGGGGTCCCTGGTGCTGTGAGGCAGCAGTGCTACTGCGCCAACGTTATATATTAAGGTCACGAGCAAAAGAACCAATGACAATCTGAGGGGAAGTAAAAATACTCAGCGAATTGTTATGATCTGAATCACAACAATTGCGAATTGAGTGAATGGAATCGGCTGCCGTCATCGGTGGTGGAGGCGAACTCGCTGGGGTCTTTTAAAAGACTTCTGGATGAGTATATGGGGTTTAATGGGATTGGGGGTTATAGATAGGTCTATAGATTGGTGGGGTTGATGTGATCAGCGCAACTCGAGGGCCGAAGGGCCTGTTTGTGCTGTAATGTTCTATGTTCTATGTTCTATCTGGAATATGTGACCTGGAAGCAAATTTAACAGCACATTTCCCAAGGGAAACTGGATTAAATACTCGAAAGGGGAACACATTTACTCATGACACAGTGACACAGTGGTTAGCACTGCTGCCTCACAGCGCTGGGGACCTGGGTTCAATTCCCGGCTTGGGTCACTGTCTGTGCGGAGTCTGCACATTCTCTCCGTGTCTGCATGGGCTTCCTCCGAGTGCTCCGGTTTCCTCCCACAGTCCGAACGTTCTGGTTAGATGCATTGGCCATGCTGAACTCTCCCTCAGGCTACCCAGACAGGCGCCAGAATGTGGTGACTAGGGGATTTTCGCAGTAACTTCAATACAGCGTTAATGTAAACCGACTTGTAACTAATAAACTTTAAAAAGGTTTCTCTCACATCCTGTAGCAGAACACTTTGTGATTTTAAGTGCCTCTATGAAATCAATCCTTCAACTTATCCCTGGAGAGAGAGTGGAGCTAACATTTCCAGTCTGGAAGACCTCATGGATGTTGGCTGGAATTTTCCAGTCGTTCCCTCCCGCGGGATTCTCTGGTATCCGCCAGTGAGATTGCACCCACTGTCAGACCTGCTGAGATCTTCCAGCACTTTCTGTTTCTCTTTCAAATTCCAGTATCCGCAGTATTGTGCTTTTACTCTTAACCTTCCCGGCTTGAAGGAGCAGAATTCCAACCTCTCCAACCTCTAAAGTAAAAGCAAAATGCTGCAGTGCTGGAGACGTGAAATAAAAACAGGAAGTTTGGGAACAATTCAGTAGATTTTGCAGCTTCACTTTACAACAATCTGAGGTCCTTATTTGCTTCAAGAAAGTGACCATCATAAGAACATAAGAAATAGGAGCAGGAGTAGGCCATCTGGCCCTTCGAGCCTGCCCCGCCATTCAATAAGATCATGGCTGATCTGTCGTGGCTCAGTTCCACATTCCGGCCCTCTCCCCATAACCCTTAATCCCCTCTCTTATCAAAACCCATCAACCCGCGTCTTAAAAATATTTAGCGAGGCAGCCTCCACCACTTCAACGGGCAGAGAATTCCAGAGATTCACCACCCTTTGAGTGAAGAAGTTCCTCCTCAACTCCGTTCTAAAACGCCCCCCCTTTATCTTGAGGCTGTGCCCCCTCGTCCTACTGTCTTTTTTGAGCGGGAAGAGTCTCTCCACCTCTATCCTATCCATCCCATTCATCATCTTATACGTCTCAATGAGATCTCCCCTCATTCTTCTAAAGTCTAACGAGTACAAGCCCAGTTTATTCAGCCTCTCCTCATAGCTCAACCCCCTCAACTCCGGTATCAGCCTAGTAAACCTCCTCTGCACTCCCTCCAAGGCCAAATATATCCTTGCACAGGTGCGGCACCCAAAACTGCACACAGTACTCCAGCTGCAGCCTCACCAATGCCCTATACAGCTGCAGTAAGACCTCCCTACTCTTATATCATATACTTTTATATCATCCCGATACCAAAGAAAAGCCGAGCAGAGTGTCTAAATGACTATTGGCCGATGGCTCTGACAACCATCGCTATGGAGTGCGTCAAAAGTTTAGTCATGTCACGAACTAATTCCAGCCTCCTGGGCTCCCTGGATCCACTACAGTTCGCCGCAACAGATCCACAGCAGATACCACCTCCCGGGCCCTGCACTCAACCCTGGAAGTTATGATGTGGACATGCCGGCGTTGGACTGGGGTAAACACAGTAAGAAGTCTCACAACACCAGGGTTAGAGTCCGACAGGTTTATTTGGTGGTAAACTTACAAACTTTTGGAAATGCTGTTCCTTCGTCAGGTGTGTGGAAAATGAACTGTCTCAACCCTGGAACACCTAGATAACAAGGACACCTATGTCAGACTCCTATTTATTGACTACAGCTCAACCTTCAACACCATTATTCCCACCAAACTCATCTCCCCAAACTCCTTGCCAGCACCTCGGCTCGTCCCTCTGTGACTGAATCCTGAATTTCCTCACTCACAGACCACAATCAGTAAGGATCGGCAACAACACCTCCTCCACGATCATCCTCAACACCAGGGCTGTGTTCTCAGCCCCCTCACTATACTCCTTATACACCTGTGACTGTGCGGCCAAATTCCCTTCAACTCGACTTTCAAGTTTGCTGACAGCACCACTTTAGGGGGGTCGGATCTCAAACAGCGATGGGGCAGAGTACAGGGGTGAGATGGAGAATCTGGTGAACTGGTGCAACAACAATAATCTCTCGCTCAACGTCAACAAAACGAAAGGGATTGTCATCGACTTCAGGAAGCGTAAAGGAGAACATGCCCCTGTCTACATCAATGGGGACGAAATAGAAAGGCTTGAGAGTTTCAGGTTTTTATGTGTCCAGATCATCAACAACCTGTCCTGGTTCCCCCCCATGCTGACACTATAGATAAGAAAGCCCCACCAACGCCTCTACTTCCTCAGGAGTCTAAGGGAATTTGGCATGTCAGCTACGACTCTCACCAACTTTTGCAGAAATGCCATAGAAAGCATTTTTTCTGGGCAAAAGCAAATTACTGCAGATGCTGGAATCTGAAACCAAAAGAGAAAATGCTGGAAAATCCTGGCAAAGGGTCAGCTGGACCCAAAATGTCAGATCTTTTCTCTCCTTACGGATGCTGCCAGATCTGCTGAGATTTTCCAGAATTTTCACTTTTGGTAAGCATTTTTTCAGGTTGTATCACAGCTTGGTCTGGGCTCCTGCTCTGCCCAAGACCACAAGAAACTACAAAAGGTCATGAATGTAGCCCAGCACATCACACAAACCAACCTCCCATCCATTGACTCTGTCTACACTTCCCGCTGCCTCGGCAAAGCAGCCAACATAATCGAGGACCTCACGCACCCCGGACATTCTCTCTTCCACCTTCTTCCATTGGGAAAAACGGGATAGGCTGGTTGATTGGGCAGATACATGGCAAATGGAGCTTAATCCAGATAAATGTGAGGTGATGCATTTTGGCCAGAATAATGTAGGGGGGAATCATATGATAAAGGGTAAGCCCATAAGGAGTATAGAATTGCAGCGAGACCTGGGGGTGCAAGTGCACAAGTCTTTGAAGGTGGCAGTGCAAGTGGAGATTGTGGTGAAGAAAGCCTATGGTATGTTAGCCTTTATAGGAAGGGGTATAGAATGTAAGAGCTGGAGTCTTATGTTGCAGTTGTATAGAACGTTGGTTAGGCCGCATTTGGAGTACTGCGTACAGTTCTGGTCGCCTTACTACCAGAAAGATGTGGAGACTCTGGAGAGAGTGCAGAGGAGGTTTACCAGGATGTTGCCTGGTATGGAAGGACTGGGCTATGAGGAAAGACTGAAGAAATTGGGGCTCTTTTCCCTTGAAAGACGGCAACTGAGGGGGGATCTAATAGAGGTATATAAGAGTATGAAGGGTATAGATAGAGTAAACAGAGGTAAGCTATTTCCTGTGTTAGAGACACATAGTACGAGGGGCCATGGGCTTAAGGTGAGGGGCGAGAGGCATAACAAGATATTAGAGGGAGGTTTTTCACATACAGGGTAGTGGGGGTATGGAATGCTCTGCCAAGTAAGGTGGTGGAGGCAAACATGCTAGAGTTTAAGAGTAACTTAGACAGGCACATGAGTGGGTTGGAGATGGGTGGATATAGGAGATTGTTTTAAATAAGAGTCAAAGAACAAAGACAAAGAACAATCCAGCACGGGAAACAGGCCCTTCGGCCCAATAAGCCCGCGCCGCCACATCACCCTGCACCTATTCTACCCTGCATATCTATGAATGGAACCCTACTCAGTCAGATTCAGGGAAGAAATAGTGTCGATTTGGTAAAAACCGATTAGCCTGAGAGCACATCTTTGGGGTGTGGGAGGAAACCGGAGCACCCGGAGGAAACCCACGCAACCACTGGGAGAATGCGCAAACTCCCACAGACACAGGCCCAAATCCATGTGCCTGCACAGCCAGCAGTGCTAGTCACTGAGCTGTTGCGGCGCCCGTCTACCGGTCCAGGATCAAGCACACACACCGACACGAAGTTCTAGGCCACTCCTGGAACTTCCAAGAGCAGCCCAGGCACGACCTGCCGTGTGAATGCCCCTCGTTTGACACGAGGTGGACCTCCACCTGTGGAATAAAGTCAAAAATATTAATCTTACAGCCTGCCTTTCCGGTGTCTCCCGAGGTTTAACCCTATTTAATATCCCCTACCATATCCCTCCATTCTCGTTTCACTCATGTGCCTATCTAGCTGCATCTTAAACGAGTCCAATGTTCCTGCCTCCACCACCCTACTCGGTAACGCGTTCCAGACCCCTACAACTCTCTGCGTAAAGAACCTTCTTCTCACCTCCAAATTATACCTCTCCCCCCTCACCCTTAAATGATGACCTCTCGTGTTTGTATCTAGTCTAGGGAGCAGTCTCTCACTATTAACTCTATCCATTCCCTTCATTATCTTATATACTTCTATCATGTCCCCTCTCAATCTCCGCCTTTCCAAGGAGAATAGTCCCAGTTTCTTCAACCTCTCCTCGTAACCCAGTCCCCCCATGCCAGGCAACATCCTGGTAAACCTCCTCTGCACCCTTTCCAGAGACTCCACGTCCTTCCGGTAGTAAGGTGACCAGAACTGGACGCAGTACTCCAAATGCGGTCTAACCAACATTCTGTACAACTGAAGCATTAGACAGCAGCTTTTATACTCTATGCCCCTTCCTATAAAGGCCAACATCCCATAAGCCTTCCTAACGACCTTCTCCATTTGTGATGCAACCTTCATGGATTTGTGAACCTGCACTCCCAGGTCCCTCTGTATGTCAATACTCCTAATCGGCCTCCCTTTAATCTCATAGCTCCTCTCTGCATTATTCCGTCCAAAATGCATCACCTTGCATTTGTCAGGATTAAATGCCATCTGCCACCTATCTGCCCACTGCACCAACCTATCTATTAGCATTGGGGGCGTCCCTGGTAAGATAAATGGATATGGTACAACAATAATGTTTTTTCTCTTTTCATTCCCAGGTTTTAAGTTGGTCCGCCTTATGTCTAACGAGGGACATACACGCGATGGGTCGTACTGGGGCTGCTCTTGGTGGTTCGAGATTGGCCTAGTGCTTCATGTCGTTAGTGTGTGCCTAAACTGGACCAGATACTGGGCAAGACGACAGCTCAGTGACTGTCACTGTTTGCTGTGCAGACACATGGATTTGGGCCGGTGTCTGTGGGAGTTTGTGCATTCTCCCCGTGCTTGCGTGGGTTTTCTCCGGGTGCTCCGGTTTCCTCCCACACCCCAAAGATGTGCCCTTAGGCTGATTGGTGTAACAAATTGTCCCTAAATTAGTCTCCCCTCAATGTGGATGGCCATAAAACAATAGATAAGGGTCATGGGTGGAGGGGGGGAACTGGTGGTGTTAAAATGTGGCGCGGGCTCGTTGGGCCGAAGGGCCTGTTTCCCGGGCTGTTTTGTTCTTTGTTCTTTGCTGTTTGACAAAGATGCAAAAGTCTGAGGTCCCGTACCGACCGACTCAAGGACAGCTTCTTCCCTGCTGCTGTCAGACTTTTGAATGGACCTACCTCGCACTAAGCTGATCTTTCTCTACACCCCTCGCTGTGACTGTAACACTACATTCTGCACCCTCTCCTTTCCTTCTCTATGAACGGTATGCTTTGTCTTATAGAATGAAGTTGATCTTTCTCCACACCCTCGCTGTGACTGTAACACTGCATTCTGCACCCTCTCCTTTCCTTCTCTATGAACGGTATGCTTTGTCTTATAGAATGAAGTTGATCTTTCTCCACACCCTCGCTGTGACTGTAACACTGCATTCTGCACCCTCTCCTTTCCTTCTCTATGAACGGTATGCTTTGTCTTATAGAATGAAGTTGATCTTTCTCTACACCCCTCGCTGTGACTGTAACACTGCATTCTGCACCCTCTCCTTTCCTTCTCTATGAACGGTATGCTTTGTCTGTGTAGCGCGCGAGAAACAATACTTTTCACCGTATGCTGCTACATATGATAAAAATAAATCAAATAATGAGGGAAAGATTTCAAATAAACCTGTCGGACTGGTGTTGTGTGGCCTCTCATCTTGTGGAGACAGAGAGAGAGAGGGAGGGAGCTAACATTTTGAGTCTGTGTTTCTCTTCCTTGGAACTCCGGAAGAGGTTCTGAAGAAAAGTGGGACGGCAGCGCGGGCTCGTTGGGCCGAAGGGCCTGTTTCCCGTGACACAGTGAGCACGTGA